>JAHDVE020004233.1:0-138365 GCA_022606495.2 Halesus radiatus
CAAATAAAAAGCTATCATGGATTGTACTGTCATCCGCGTAACAATGGATTGGTGCACATGTCAAGAGGTCATTGATGTGCAACAAAAACAATGTCGGAGACAGAACTGATCCTTGTGGGACGCCAGCATTTATTGAATGCGAGGAAGAGATGAAACCATCAGCAACCGTGTGAATCGATCTCTCCCTCAGAAAGTCAGCAATCCACGTACACAAGGAAACGGGAAGTCCATAAGAAGGCAGTTTGTTGATAAGTCCTAGGTGCCAAACCCGGTCAAAGGTCTTAGAAATGTCCAGTGAGACCGTTTGAATCTCACCATAACGTTCCAGGCACCGTCCCCAAACATGCGTCACATACGCGAGAAGATCACCGCACGAGCGGTTCCAGCAGTACTGACTGTCGTTATCTTCTCGAGGTATGTGAGCAGTTTGTCGTTGATCACACATTCCATCACTTTGGACAGAACTAATGTGGTCGCTTTAGCTTCTGGGCGAATTAGTTGGTCGGGTTGGAGCGGTCACCATCCGCAGGTGGATGAATAACCGGTTTTTCCAACCAGAGGGCACATAGCCACATTTCAGGGACATTTTAAAACTGGAGCAATTTCTGCAGCACACCTCTGCAATACCAGGGCAGATATTCCATCGGGTCCACTAGCTTTATTAACATCGAGCCCCCGTAAGACATGGAGTACATCCCGATGCCGGATCCTCAGCTTTTTCATATAGAAGCCGCGTTTTTTCGTCGAACTGCTTCGGAGCATTGTCGACTTAACCACGGCTTTGAACCTACACCAGTTTCTTTAACGGTTGATTGAATGAAGCCATCCATCGCAGATTTGATGACTTCACCAATTTCCTGGGCACATCTGGAGGGATCCGAAGCCTGAAAACAGACAGCTGACCATGGGAAAGCATTAAAATGAGCCCGCAGACTGAACCAATCTGCTGACCTATAGTGCCACATTTCTCTTCAACCTCTCGATTGGCGGTCTGAAGTTTATAGGGATTGTTGTCGTCACCAGGCAATGGTCGGACGATCCTAAAGGCGCTGTGATATCAATCCCATAACCATGTGGCTCGGTAGTTAAAAATAGGTCTAACAGATTGGAGCGGTGAGTCTGGACATCAGGAATCCTCGCAGGCTCCTGAAGCAGTTGCTTCAACTCATGGTAAAGGACAAAAAATTCCGCGTGTCGGCCAGCCGAGTTCGTTGAACATGAGAACTTCAACCACGGTTCATTATGAACATTTAGGGGCGAGAGGGACGTCGGAGAGTTATTATTTATTCATTCAAAATAATTATAGTATTATTACGCCATACGGTAAACATAATGTTTTTAAATAGAATAATATTTATTATATATTTAATAAATTTACATAGACTTAGTATTTATCAATACTAATCAGAAATATTACATTTTCTAACCGTCCCATTGTATGTTTTACAAAATATTTAAAATACGAATATGATTTTTAAAGTGGAGAAAAGTATTTTTAATCCTTTATCGTTCCGTTTTTCTAAATAAACATAACCAAAGATTTGTAATCTGCATTACAAAAAAATAAACATTAAAGTTACTTAGTGTCCAAATTAAACCACACACTGTTATTTTTTTAAAATTTATCTTATCGACAAGTTACAGAAAAACCTTCACAGCATTTTTTAAGAATATTCAACTTTTTAAATGTTATTGTAAAACATGCGTAGAACGGTCAGAAATTTTTAATATTTCTGATTATATTTTGATAAATCCTAAGCCCATACAAATTTAAAAAAAAACGTATTAAATATTATTCTCTTTAAAAAACACCACGTTAATCGTTTTGCACAATAATATTATCATTATTTTCGATTAATAAATAATAACTCTCCGACGTGCCTCTCCCTGTTAAGTCCCCCAGAACAACAATCTCGGCCGAAGGGTAGCGAGGTAAGAGGCCATCAATAGTTTCGCTCAAATGTTGAATAGCTCGGATGTATCTGATTCGCTGAGGTTTGGTAAGCGCTATAAACACACATAAAATCATACCGTACTGGCAAGACTGACGCGCACCCACATTACGTCAAAATGAGGAATTTTCCAGACTCAACAGTCGCACACAGTTGACGTCAGCTCGGCTATACATGCAAACACCTCATTTTGGTCTGAACGTACCTACGAGGGTGAAGCCCGGGCAGTCCAGATAGGAGGCGTCAGGAGGCTCGGCTAGTTGCGTTTCGCAGAGGAATATACGGTTTGGGCATTGGGATTGAAGGTGATGGTGGACAGAATTTAAATTTTTGTGCAGACCTCGAATGTTGGTAAAATTCACCAACGTGTTTGGCCTGCACCGGGGACGCCTACTATTCGCCGTTGTATTGAAATTCCTACTATTTATGTTTTGTGATTGCCTGTTTTTTTATAGGGTTGAGGGTTATAGAGGAAAAGAGAAAGCAAGGGAAGGATTAGGTATTAAGGGTAGGTAGGAAGCTGGGGGTCAGGATATCCAGGACTTACGGACGTATGAATCCATCCCACCCACTGCGGTGCAAGGCTATTGGTCGGGAAAGTCCGGCTGGGAAGGGCTCCCGATGCGCCTCAAACGTTACTGCTGGGTCCCCTCCGGTCACGAATCGGCACAGCAGCAGCGGCGGGGTTTTTACACTCGCTGGTGGGGCAGCCCACCCTCAGTCGTGAGCCTAAGGGGTCGTGCCCCTCTACTATCGAGCGGCCTGGACAACGGCAGCCAGTGTCTCCCGATCCGATTCACCACTCAGTAGGTGGGCCAACGCACCCGCAGCCAAGACCTAGACAGACCTTACCCCATGAACCCTGGCACCCCCGCTAAGTCACCAAACGTAGCGGCATAAAAAAAAAAATAAAAAAAATGGTTCCCGGACGGCGGTACCCATACCCGCCTCAATGTAACCCAAAAAACTATCATAAGCTATCTGTGCACCAATTAGTCAAAATCATAGGGTGACCATATTTTTGTTAACAAGAGGTAGTGAATAAGTAATAATAATTAAATAATAATAAAAATTAAATAATAGTAACTAAATAAAAATCAGTAAATAGTAATAATCATATAATAATATATACTCGTATATGATATTAAGTAAATATTAATAATTAAATAGTAATAATAACTACATATTAATAAAATAGGTAAATAATAAGTAATTAATATTATGTAAATTGTAATAAGTAAATAATAATAGGTAGCTAAAAAAATAAAGAAAATAAGTAAATAGTAATAAGTAAGTAATAATAAGTAAATAATAAATTGTTTACGCAGATATCATAATAATATTAAATGTATTCAGTTTAATATACAGGGGAGTTAATTGGTCAATGCGGTCTTTAGCCAAAACTCGTGAATATTCTGAGCAACTGACTGTATTCCATTTCTCCAAGCTCGAACGGGTTCAATTGGTCGCGCGTACAACGTCTTTCAATTCTACGAGCTTTGTTATTCTGCCTTTGTTCATTAATAAATCAGTCATTTTCCATAACGAACGACGTTATTCGAAAATTTTGTGTTTATTGACAGTTAATCGAAACTTATCTGTGACCCAAGAGGCCGCTAAATTAGGCTGGTCTTTGTCTACTGACTGTCGGTATATTTTATATCAATTTTTTTGTTACATAAATTTTATATAAACATAGTTACAAAGGGTATAAACATTTGTTTTTATTGTTTATATTAAATTAATTTTTTTACCGTAATAATTTCCCTCAAGGCCTATATCATCTTCGGGAATGCTGTGTGGATGGTCTTATGAGGATAGGAGGGATTGAAGTTGGGTCTTGAAGAGGCCTGTGTTGTAGGATGGAGGAAACACAGAGGCGGGCAGATCATTCCATAACTGAGCTATTGAACACAAGAACGAGTCATAGAAGCAACGCGTTCTCACGTAACAATTGTAAACCGTGTGAAAATGTTGGGTGTCCGTTTGGCGTTTTGCACCGGTGCCGAAGGGATCAATGATGCTAATTCCTCAGAGTATCTTCAAGCTATTATATATATATATATATATATATATAATAGCAACAAAAACAACAAAAAATCGTTAAAATAATACTAATGAGATTTTGAAAGAAAACCAGATAAAACGAAATATAAAAACTATGCTTGTTTATTTTAATTATTTTTTGTGTGAAAAAAACATATATGCATAAATACATGGATGTTGAACATGAGTTAAATAAAAAATATTAGTTAATAACAAAAGGAAATTATTTACCGTGTTTGGACATATCGCCTAATGCCGCTTAATGCCGCCTAATAACCGTGGATGACGGATTTAGTCAATACCTTATTAATGTAGGGTTTTATTGATCGGCCGCGCTAGGGCCCCAGTACCAAATCAAGAGGCGGCAATAAGTGTACAAAGCTCTGACTAATTAAAATTTATAAAAAAAAAATCGTTAGGTAGGTTACTACGGACTCGACGATAAATTTTTTGGGGTTTTGGCCTTATTACTATTACCATCTCATGGTTTGATTTACTTTACTGACTTTATGTTACATTATTTGTGCTCTTTGTGAAATTATAAACCCTGACCAAGGAAAGGAAAATGAACAAACATTTGGATATAAACAATTTCCTAAGGTTGCTTTTTGTACTTACTGAATACAATATATTTAATATGTTATTTACTATTTGCTGCATGCCTGAGTTTCGTCGTCGGCTCATAAAGCTGAGTGATACGTAACTTAATCTTATCAATAGTACTCAATAATATTACTCAATAATAATAATACTCGTTACATTAATTTTAAATTGGGAATACCCATCGAAAACATTAATTACATCTCTCTGTTACAATTAATGGGACTCGATACATTAAAAGAAAGAAGAATTTGTTCAGACCTATTTTATTTATTTAAAATTGTTAACAACTTGTTGAACTCCCCTGAACTTCTCTCATTAATATGTTTCCATGTACCGGGTCGAACAGTACGCTACAAATTACCTTATCATTGTAACAATATAGGATCAAACGCTGAACTCAATTCCATAATGAATCGTCTGCATGTACTTGGTAATAAATATGTTTTAGACGATGCTATAAATATTGAAAGGATATCAACATACAAATATTACTGTATTAAAGCTGTTTGTCAGCGCTTCGATCATAATTAAACTTACTATTGATTGTATTCACTCCTCAACACACAGTTTGCGCCATTGCACATTGTTATTATTTCTATGTTCATAATTGTAATGCACTGTTTTAACTTGTTTTATGTAAAAGCCCTAAGGGCGTAAATAAATAAATAAATAAATATTATCTTTTTTTTTAATACTAAATTTTAAACGCACTTTTTCTTCATAGCACCAACCAGTACCTATCAAACACATGTACATAATCTCTTTATATTTAATTATTATGCTAGCTTATTCCCTTCTATTTTTCTATGATGGCGCTTAATACGAAATAAACTTGTCAATTTGATTTTCCTAAAACGGGATTAGTTCCTAGTTGGGCAGTCAAAGCTTTCTTAAATGTTGTTAAATAATGTGTGTTTCAAATAAATAAATATTATTATAATTTTTATTTTCATAAAAATGATAGTATTTTCGCAAAATTTTAAACGCTTTGATCATTCTTAATCTCGGTCTCTTCGTGGCGATTGTGCGGTGACTCAGTTTCCCATTCATCCAATACTAATTCCACTCCCCCTGCGCCCATAGGCCCCGCACCCTGCTAAGCTGATTAGAGATCGCTCGCTTTGCGGGGTGGTCTCGTTATGATTTGATCATTCTTAATGTCGGTCTCTTCGTGGCGATTGTGCGGTGACTCAGTTTCCCATTCATCCCATACTAATTCCACTCCCCCTGCGCCCATAGGCCCCGCACCCTGCTAAGCTGATTAGAGATCGCTCGCTTTGCGGGGTGGTCTCGTTGTGATTTGATCATTCTTAATGTTGGTCTCTTCGTGGCGATTGTGCGGTGACTCAGTTTCCCATTCATCCAATACTAATTCCACTCCCCCTGCGCCCATAGGCCCCGCACCCTGCTAAGCTGATTAGAGATCGCTCGCTTTGCGGGGTGGTCTCGTTATGATTTGATCATTCTTAATGTTGGTCTCTTCGTGGCGATTGTCCGGTGACTCAGTTTCCCATTCATCCAATACTAATTCCACTCCCCCTGCGCCCATAGGCCCCGCACCCTGCTAAGCTGATTAGAGATCGCTCGTTTTGCGGGGTGGTCTCGTTATGATTTGATCATTCTTAATGTCGGTCTCTTCGTGGCGATTGTGCGGTGACTCAGTTTCCCATTCATCCCATACTAATTCCACTCCCCCTGCGCCTATAGGCCCCGCACCCTGCTAAGCTGATTAGAGATCGCTCGATTTGCGGGGTGGTCTCGTTATGATTTGATCATTCTTAATGTTGGTCTCTTCGTGGCGATTGTGCGGTGACTCAGTTTCCCATTCATCCAATACTAATTCCACTCCCCCTGCGCCCATAGGCCCCGCACCCTGCTAAGCTGATTAGAGATCGCTCGATTTGCGGGGTGGTCTCGTTATGATTTGATCATTCTTAATGTTGGTCTCTTCGTGGCGATTGTGCGGTGACTCAGTTTCCCATTCATCCAATACTAATTCCACTCCCCCTGCGCCCATAGGCCCCGCACCCTGCTATGCTGATTAGAGATCGCTCGCTTTGCGGGGTGGTCTCGTTATTGGAACGCATCCCGAATCGTAGTCGTTACTGCTCTTTGTTTTGAATCTGCAGGCTGCTGCTGCTAGAACCAGATCATCCCGCTTCTCTATTGTGTTGTGGTGATCAACCTGAAAAAGTAATGTGTATAAATATTAACAACTTGAAGAAATCTCAACTATAAATCGGAAAATCGTTTCGGTTTTCCCACTAAAATCTGTCGACCTTCATGCAATGTTCGTAGCATTTTCTCCTAAGAATTTATTTGTCAAGTTGTGAGTCCTGCACACTGCACAATATCTCTGGCGACTTTTCTATGACGCCTATAACTTTTAAGCCACGATATAGCACGAACAGACAATAAATTCACAGAAATGTATAGCAATGATTTAGGCACATCATTTCTTTGTTCATATTTAGCTTTGTGTAAGAGGAATTTGTCTCTGGAACATTGTACGTTTTCAACTAAATTAAGGTTTGTTTTTGTCGAATGCTAATACTAGCTTACCTCATTTAAATGGACAATGTAATTCTCTATCATTGGAAAATGTTAACCACATAACATTAGGCGTAAAAAAATGGTCACAATTTAAAGTGGACTAACCACATTATTTCTTAAAAATAACAAAAATGTAATTCTCTATCATTGGAAAATGTTAACCACATAACATTAGGCGTAAAAAAATGGTCACAATTTAAAGTGGACTAACCACATTATTTCTTAAAAATAACAAAAAAATTTTAAAAAAATTACTTACTTTTTGAAAACAATCCGGTACGTCCTCAATATAAAATATTTTATGTAGATGGCTCTCCTAATCACTATTGGAATATGTTATTATTGGATGTGGCGGTGCTAATTCTTTTTATATTGTATACAAATTGTCTCGCAACACCTCATTCACGCGGCTGGTTTTGAATCACAAGGCTACTCGTATGCGGATGATCGTATAATTTTCATGTTTTGTTCTCCGGGTGAAAAACACATCCTAAAAAATGAGGTAGTTGACTTTATTGACACAGTATCAAGTTGCGTGTCTGTTAATAAACTCAAACTTAACCCTACCAAAACAGAGTTCTTTTGGATATCTTCTCCCGGAAGGCAGGACCATCTCGATTTCAGTCCGATTCAAATTCAGGGCCCTGATATCATTCCTTCCAAAGAAATTAAATTTCTTGGTTTCACTATCGACAGTTGTTATCTCTTGAGTCGCAAATCTCAAAGGCTGTAAGTTCTGGCTTTTTCCATCTTATTCAGATAAAATCAATCAGTAGATGCCTTCCCTCTGGTACAGCTAAAACACTAATAAATTCTTTTGTTGTCTCACATATGGACTACTGTAATAGTGCATATACTGGTCTACCCCAGAAACAACTCAACAGGATCCGTCTTCAATGTAGTTCAAGTCTGTCTTCAATGCTGCGGCGAGAATGATATATGGTGAGCCTAAATATTGTCACATAACTCCACTTCTAAGGGATCGCCTACATTGGCTTCGATGCCCTGAAAGAAAAGAATTCAAGATTTTCTTAACAACCTTCAAAGCACTCCAGGGAAAGGCACCAGCCTATATATCTGAACTATGTGTCCGACAAAACCCAGGTGATAGACAGATTTCTTTGAGGTCCGCAGATTTGAATGCTGCTAACCGATTAGTTGAACCCTCGGTCAAATAAACCCGTGTACTATAATCGCGCTTTTCGTATATCCGGCCCGGTCACCTGGAATAAGCTTCCCTTAAATATTGCTAACATCCAGAATTTTTTTAGAGAAGAAGAGTTCAAACGGGTATTAAAAACGAAATTATTAAAAAAATCCTATCCGATATAAAACATAAATTCTTGTGCGTAGAAACAGAATTTCAAGACATTTTTTCTGTTAATCCTCCATAGCTTATTAAGTTGCGGTTTTCTTTCCTTGTTATTTAATTCCATTAGTATTCAGTGAAAACCCATGTATATAATGTCATGTAATATTCTCTTGCTCTGTTGTTATTTGTACCTACTTTATATTTGATTATTTACACCCTTAGTTTCTAAATTGTTATTTTATAATACCTGCTCATGAATATTTTATGTCTTAGTTTTAATTTGCATATTGTATATATATTATAATAACAGATATATTATGTAGTATATCTGTTATTTTACAATTATATTAGGTTAGGTTAGTTAGTAGATAGCGCACTTGAGGTGAACCTTCACAAAACTACGCTATAGAAATTTATCTTATTATTATTATTATTATTAATGATCATATTTTTAAATTACTCATTAGAACACAAAAAGCAATCATGAAAATTATAATTAAAGTTCCTTTAAGTAGTATCATTGATGAAATCTTCAACAATTTTAACATTCTGTCAATAAAAATATTATACTCCACAACAATACTACTTCACATTCATACATACAAAACAAGAAATAACAACAAACACACATTAGAAACACTACATCTCAGTGTAAAAAAACACATACAACAAGCAACCACAAACACACCATTGGGACAAAAAAATTCTTATACTATGGTACTAAACTCTAGAACAAAATTCCACTCTCCTTTAAAAAATCACAACAACAATAATAAATTTAAAAATCAAATAAAGCGCTGGATACGTTACATAGGGAGATCTGAAATAGAAAACACATTAACACCAGCTACAGACTAACATCGAAACTGCACTTAAAACACCTCGCCTTACAATTATTTTTTCACCAATTACATTAATTTGATATAATTTAATTTTGTATTTTGTAAATGAAAAAAAATATCAGTGAGGATATCATTATTTTTTTTGCTCTAAAAAAGATAATAAAATATTATTATTATCAATGTGCCCATGTAGTTATTTCACATTTTATAGAGGATTCCGCCAATGATTGATTTACTACTCTTTGGGTATTTCGACAAACACTTAGTTTATAAATTCTGCTCACGCTTAGATAGCTCTGAGCGGTGTGTAATCTCTTCTGAAGAAATTCTTGCGTATATTGTCATAACGATCGAGAGTTCACCGTGTACTCAATTCCCATCAGATGAGACTTAACCATTTTGAATTTGAAAGCTTACACAAAAGGAGAATATTTTTTGATTTGACTATGTTTTTCAAAATGGTTATTAATCTATTAATTGTTTTTGTGTTTAATTCGTAGAACTCCATTTAATTTTTTTTTAAATTAATGTAAATCAAATTTAATAATGTTATTATTAAGTTCTGCAAGTATTTTTAGTTGTTATTATTGTGACAGCTTTTTCGGCGTTTAAGGCCATTTTCAAACTGTGGTTAATCCACATTGCGACGACTTATTTATATGATTTAATTTACCCCCACTCCTTTAAAATTTGGATGGATGGGTAATGATTTATTATCGGTAAAACCGATTTAGTTAGAAAGCAATTAAAATTCTGAATTCTGTGCCACATTTATAATGTGTTTTTAGTCGTATTTAACTGACAATGTTTTCTTAATTGATTTATTTAAATGTGTTTTGCTAATGTGAACATACTGAGAAGCGGTGAGCATATAATTTTCCTTACTTTATTAATTCATGTTATATTAGGATCATTAGTTCGTTTGTTAATTTCTAATTGTTCAAGTAAATTTAATCTTAGGCCCTTTTTTCTATATGTAAGGGCTTAGGTTTGTTGTTGTCAAGCGGGATGTAATTATTTACTAAAAGATGTTCTGCGAATTTTGAAGAAGTGCTTTTATTTTTATAACATCTTATATGTTCTTTGAATATTGTTGAGAAAGCCCTTCCCGTCTGCCCTATATAGGTAGCGTTGCAGTCGGCGTGGTTACATTTTAATTCATATATGCCACTATTAACATTTTAGGCGCCCTCGTGGCTGCCGGCTTCTTTTTATAGTCGCTCCTGGTTTATCTTGGAAATATTGGGAAGTTCTTAATTTTCCCGGTGTAGAAATAGCATAAAATAACCGCAATAATTTTTAGGTTACATTTATAAAAATTACATAATTTTAGTGCTGTCGTTTCGAGCTTAAATCAAGTTTATAATAAAAACCCAAATATTTCTAATATTTTGACTTGAAATCTGCTTCGTTCTTCCGAATTAACGCATTGGACATCGGTCACATCTGGCGGTCGGTCGAAGGTCCTTACCACATGTACTAGTGAAGTGCCAATAGTGAAAAGAAACGGCTATTCGGGCTACGGTGGTTCTAAAAAATATTGTATACAACCGGGAGGTGGGCTGCTCTGCGACCTGCTGTGGTCCGACCCCAACAAGGACACCGCCAGTTGGGGCGAGAACGAGCCTTCACCTTCGTCATTGAGATGGTGGCCAAGTTCATCAACAAGCACGAATTTGACCTGATCTGCCTGGTGCATCAGGTGGTAGAGGACGGGTATGAGTTCTTTGCCAAGAAGCAACTGGTCACCCATTTCTCGGTGCCCAACTACTGCGGGGAATTCGATAATGCAGGAGCAATGATGTCAGTGAACGACACGCTGAAGTGCTCCTTTCGGATCCTGAAGCCGGTCGACAAGCGCCACCTGGCGTACGTGCAGACCAACACCAACCGTCCCGTCACGCCGCCCAGGGGCGTCACCAAGACAAATAAGATTTTGAGGGCCCTATGGATCAATCCCCCCGGCCACCATCCTCCCCCGTCGCTCCACCCTTTTAAGAGTATTCGGTGTTATTTATCCTAAAAATATGGATAATAATTCATTGTCTTAGCTTAAATACATTTTTGAATGTTGGAAACAATCACTCTATCATTTGTATCAGCGTCTTGCAAAATATCGTAAGGAATAAATACAGTTAGCTTCTTTTTTTTCAATTTAAGATTAAATTTAGTTTTGATAATTTAACTGCATATGGTCTATAAATAATGTGTAATGATAGCCTGTCCAAAAAGAGAAAATAAATGTAAAAAAAAAAAGTAATAATAATAAATTCGTAGAATAGACGTAATATAAGAATAATATAAGAATAGGAAGTAATATTTGTACAACGCCCCTGAGGTGATTTTTCACAAAAGCGGCGCTATAGAAATGGTCCGATTATTATTATTATTAAGTTTGGGATTTTTACTTTTTGAGTTTTTTAGGCTTGTTCCTCTATTATTATTGGTTTTAAAAAAACACAATAATAACAACTAAAAATACTCACAGAACAACATTATTAATAATAACATTATTTAATTTAATTTACATTAAATAAAAAAAAAATAAAAAAGTTATTAATCTAGTTGACAGTATCCTTGTTAGTAAGGTAATATTATGCACTAGACCCAGACGTACACTGAATAATATCATTTATTATAATTTTATACCACGAACGTCACAATTGAACAATGAAGTTTAAACATCACAACACTGATGTTTTCGCAAAATCAGTAAATTAATTTTAATGTTCTGTTCTATTTTTACTTAAAATATGTTTCTAATTAAATTACTCGTATGAAATTAAAATTAAAGCAAGTAAGATCTTTATATTGTAGTGACATTATTTTGCGTCTAAAATTTGCAGCGGAGGGCTTCCGCCACCTGAATCTCCCATAGGATTGCGGTTCTGTCAGCTTCATATTTCCATTTCCACCATTGGTAAGTTAGTTCTGCACCTGGGAAGAAACAGAAGCCTGTGTTGGCGGCCTCGTGTTAAATTATCAGGGACATAAAATCCCATTTCAGCCAGGTGCTGATACCAATGCTGATACCAACCCTGATGCATGGCAGTGAGGCATGGAATTGGGTAGAAGAAGGATGAAAGTAAACTGAATGCCGTAGAACTGAGACGAATTTGCGGTAAAACCATGTTTGATCGTGTGAAAAATATTGAAATTCGTAAAGAATGCAAGGCTGATGTAAGTGTAATGAGTAAGATTAAGAAAGGGACGCTTAGATGGTTTGGGCATGTGGAGCGAATGAACGATGAAAGGAGTGTAAGAAGAATGTATGACGCGAATGTGAATGGAAGAAGAAGCCGGGGACGTCCGAGGAAGACATGGCACGATCAAGTGAATCAAATACTTGAGTCGGGCCATGTCAGAAGTCGGAATAATAGAAGAGAATGTATGAGACGATGTATGAATGTGAATGAAGCAAGAAGTGTATGCCAAGATCGAGTTGTTTGGCGGTCCGTCCTCTCTGCCTACCCCGTGAAACGGCGTGATGGTTAGTTAGTTAGTTAGTTGTGTCAGGTTTTGCTAATACACCGTTCAATAGTTTATGGGCCATAAGTAGTAATGCTATATCCCTCCTAGAACTTAGGCTGCAAATACCCAGCATTCCCGAGATAAAAGCTGTTGGAAACAGCCATGGGTAAAAACCGAACTCTCTTATGTAGAGGAATCGTAAGAATTTCTTTTCGATTTTCTCGACCATTAGTACATGGACGGTGTTGGCCCTCATACCTGAGATCCTCTCTCGAGAATGCTACGCACTAAACTGGAGTAAAGTAGCCTTATTACTGCAAGGTTTGTCAACTCCTTTGAACTGTGTATGACAAAACCCAACATTTTTGTGGCTGATTTGCAGATCCTTTCGATTTGAGCATGACATGTTAAACGAGCGTCAAACACAGTTCCCAAGTCCGTACAAGTCGTCGTGCGCTTCAGAGACGTATCTTTCATTTTCTAATTAAAGTATACAGTCTTGTGTGACCTTGTAAAGCAAATAACTGAACACTTTTTAACGTTGAAATCGAGTTTATTAGCAATATTCCAGTCAATAATTCCATTAATATCTTCTTGAAGTTGCCTACAGTCTTCGAACGTACTTATTCTCATGAACAGTTAATGTCGTCGGCAAAATGTAAAAAACGGACGAACTTGTATTTTTTCTAATGCTATTTATAAAAATTAAAAATAATGGTGGTCCTAAATTTGATACCTGTGGTACCCCAGAGTACGTGGGATATGTGCCGGAGTTGCATAAACCGTAATATACAAATTGTTCTCTTCCGTTAAGATAATTTCTAAAGAGTTTCTGTAAATTTACAGAAAAACCAATTTCTTCAAGCCTACTTAGGAGAACTAAGTGATCAACCTTATCGAAAGCCTTCGCAAAGTCGTGATATGATGTGTCAACTTGTTCGTTGTTATCGAGTGCTCTCGCGACGTAATCTGTAAATATAAATAAATTCGTAGCAGCAACATGGCCGATCAACCGGCCATGTTGCTGCTCTATCAAAAATGGTTCAACTTTGTCATAAACCTATTTGTGGATAATCATTTCCAATAACTTAGCGGGTGCGGAAAGAATAGTTACGGGTCGGTAGTTGGTTGCTTGACACTTGTCACCATCTTTATGTAAAGGGGTGACCTTTGAAAGCTTCCATAGTGTGGTAAAAATTCTATTTTTGATAGTGAGGTTAAATATATATATAATTATTTAAACGGCTTTTTAAATAGAAATATTTTGAACAAATGTTGATCCAGATATCCCTGGCACAAAAGATTCAAAATCAACTTTTTCCTGATTATAGACAGATTTAAAATACTTTTCGAAAGCTTCCGGCATGTCGGCTCCTTTTTGTGTACAATCATTCAAGTTAATATGACTTAAAAAACCCCTGTCACATTTCTTGTCGGAAATGTATTTCCAGAAGGACTTCGGATCGTGTTTGACATTATTTTCTACATTCAAAATGTAGTTATTATGGGCAATCGAAATATTACATTTAATTCTAGTACGATAACATTTGAATAACTCATGCTCACTTTCCAAACCTGGGGCGCTATTCCCGTTCTTTTTAAGAAAGATTCCTTACGTTTTTCCTTAGGGTTAAAGACTTCTTGATTAACTGCGGAATTCCGGTGAGACATAGTAAAAAGATACTAAATAGATTCTCAAGAGATTATTTGAAAACACAAATTGATGAAATATCTTCAAGTGAAATAAGATTTTAAAAACTATTACATTATGTTATAATTCATTTTAATACATTTTTATTTTATGATTAAATACCATAAGAAAGCTTTTAACGAAGATTCACGTTATATAAAAAGGTACTAAACTCATTAGATAGTAACAACTTTTTTTATCTCTAGTTCTAAAAGTGACATTTGAATTAGCGCTTGCCGTGAATTGCCAAAGATGTCAACATCTATATAATGTTTAATAATGTTTACTTGCTAATTATTTTTAAAGTAAATAATAACCTAATTGTTAAAATACTTAATATTTAGTTTTCTTCTTGTTAAAACATCGCAAATATTGAGTTTTTCTCGTGTTAAAACATCGCAAATATTGACATTTTTGATGAATGTCACTCGCTGACTTAAACTGACAGCTGTCATCCGAGAGAATCGGAACCGCAGTTAAGTAAGAAGGCTATAACCCTAAGGAAAAAATTAAGGAATCTTCCTCAAAAAGAACGGGAATAGCGCCCCTTATCGTTTCCACCGCCGGTGGTGTATGAACTTTGCCTTTATGTCCCCGATAATCTCACGCGTAAACCATCTAGGATAGTTTTCATTTCATTTCCTTGGAAAACATTGATCAAAATACGCGTATATAGTGTCGTAGAAATATTTCACTGCCTCGTCGACATCGGAAACCTCTAAGATAGCCTGCCAATTGTGGTCACGCAGTTGACTGTATAGCTTCTCAAAGTCTCCTTTGTTGAAATTTCAACCACGGGAGTTATGTTTGGAATGAAGATGAAGATTTTTTAACGGCCTAACATATTTAAAGCTAATTTCTGATAGAAGTGTTGGTGATAATTATCCTCGGAAACAAGACAGAAATCAGACTTTTATACGAACATATTCAAATGACTTAAGGCGCTGCACCAACCTCTCGGGAATTTCGATTTAGGCAACGCCCCCCAAAAATAGTTCTTTAAATGATGGGACCATCGGCGTTAAGAATATATTGTTTACTATACAAAACATGTATTATGACACCTTGTGAAAAAAATTCAAACTAAAATGAAGTTTCCCAAGAATCGAACCATTATTTTATTAATATGTTTGTCACAACGTACACAAGGACTACTAATTACTAACATCTGTGTCTCTTATCCCCGAGTAACTACTCTATATTATTACTCTTAAGCCCCGGAGTATATTTGAAAGTGGTTCCCAACCTTCATGTCTTTAAACACTTTTTTCTTTATAAGAACTTGTCAAACGAAAGACTTTTTTGTAATTATTTATTTATTAATTTAAACAATACAATAATAAATAGCAACAATTGTAGGCATGATGAAATAATGCTCTTATATCTACCTGTATTTTTTTATAACATACCTTCATAAAAAAAGCTGTCCTTGTATGTATGGGTGGGTTGTCATTTATTCACATTCGTGAGAAACATCGTTAATATTATTATACGTCATAGTATAAGTTTTCAGAGTACTCACAGTTCTGTTTTGAATTCTTTATACTTAGTTATATTTTATTATTTTATTTTAACTTCTCTGTATATTGTTCGTTTAAAATGTTAAACAGAATAAAAAATAATTCTTCATGTACAATAAATTATAATAATAATATTATATGGGCGACTAAATATGGCGATCAACGTCAGAAATCTGAAGTGGCTCCAAAACGACCCCAGTAGGCTAAAGAAACTTTTCTCTAAAACGAAAACTGAAAAAAGGAGAAAAGGGCAGAGAGAGACACCATTCTACAAACGCGACTCCAGTGAATGGGTGTAATTGCGAAGGAACCTTCGCCTCAAACTTTGAAAGATTATCAGATATAGATAAATAAGTGGACCTTCAATTATTAAAACTTTACCATACATTCTTTTATAAAAAAAAAAATATCGACGAAGCGTCTTTCTTTGCCTCCTTCGGCTGTATCATTTTTATCAAACCTAGGGAAGAAAAAATTTAAAATAACTCTCCAATTCAAGCAATCATTGTGAATAACATGTTTTCATTTCATCTATCCGGAACATGTATATTATCGTTAGTAGAAAATAATATACCTATTATCATTATATTGAGAAATACCAATTTGATTAGCAACTTTCTTTTTTGTCTAGACGCGTCCTACACGTATACGTGTATCGGATTTACTGTAAAGAAAAAAGATATTTAACTTTTTTTTCATAACACAATAGTTTAGTGAAAATCTAAAATCTGTTTTACCTTCCCACATCATGTATAATGTTTCCTTCGGGTAATTCGTTTTCCTTTTGTTCTTGGTTGCTGGAACTAAATAAAATCATTGAGTATAACGGCAATTCAAGAAGTGACTTTTAAATACTCAAATTAATCAAATATTACTTTCGTACTTCAATATCTTTAAAAGTTGTCGGCAAAACATTCTGTAGTGGAGTATAGTTACATCTGAAACACAGCAAAGAATTTATGGAAAATAGGTCGCAAAAGTTGCAGTCTGTCAAAAATTGTACAATAAACATTTTACTGGATAGAACCAAAATCTAAATATTGAAAGTAATTACATTTCAGGCAGCCGAGGTTTGCTTCCTATGCCAAGAACACCCTCAATGGGTGAAAACCAAATAGTCCAACCCCAAATATAAATATAAATGGCACAAATGGCAAATGTAAGGTACCTAGTAGTCGGATAGTCTGTAAATGCATAAAAACCTTAGAGTAATAATATACCTAAGATAAAAAGAGATAAGTCTGAAATATCGGTTAAACATCTCAAAATGGGTACAGGTCATAAAAGTTTAAGTAACTTGGTCAAAATACCGGCATGTTGTACTGACAATACATACTGACAGATTTCAAAATTCGAACAGGCCGGCGACAAATATGGGTAGGTTAGGTACCTACCGAGAACGTTGTAAAACAAATTTGCAGTAAACGATAAAAGCATAACATTATGTCACCGAGTCATTCATATTGCGTACCTTTGTGGTAGCGTCTCTGATGGTCGTTGGGGAGATGTTGGTTCGAATCCCAATGCGGCATTCTTTTTTTTTTTACATAAAAAGTGATAATTAACAAAATATTATGCTTATGGAAACTTAAAAATCACACAATAAACAATAAAATCGTGCGTAAAAAAATCTTACTGGGCAATTCCATTTTCGAATGCATTAGGTATATTATCTGCCAAAACACGATTTCTGAAATACAAATATGATAAATAAATTTTAACATAATTTTTACTAAATAAATAAATAAAACAAAAAATCCGTTTATAATTTCGCATAAGTAAAATTTTCTTATAAATACGAGAATTTTTGTGTTTATTTCCCATATTTGAAAAATAATATTATTTAACTTATATATATATATATATTTCTAACACGTAAAACAAATTCTCAGAAATTACGTAATTTTCGGTGCCAAACCAGCGACAGGTCAGTATAGCAAGGGCTCCTAATCCCGACTGACCGATGTTGAAAGGCAGATATGATCATTCGAAAGATAGAAAGAGCGCGCCAATGTAAAGAGTGTTTAGAATAAATTGACGTAAGTGACATTTCTATAAATATTAATAAAACACGACATATTTAAGATCGATCAAAAATCTTAAGATGAATGTGTTAACTAGCATTTAAAGAAACACTATCAATTTTTTTCAAACCCATAGCATGATAAATAACAGAACAAGCCCGTTTTTTTTTAATTTTCGGAGCATACTTTGGGATTTTTTTCTACCGAGGGAATTTCACATAATTACATGTTCAGCCTGTTGACTGATTAGAAATTATCTTCAAAAATGTAAATACATTTTTTTAAGTGCATAAAACCTCCTCTTTTTAAGGAATGTTTGTAATACTCCATAGGAATTCTGTTTTGCAGCGGCTTAAAACTAGGTCTAAAGTACGATCACATGAGTTCAACACTGTATTCATTCAACTGTTTCAGTTGAAAAAGTTCCATTACATATGCAAGTTCGATGTTTAAAGCAAGTGGATTTTGTGACGAATTAATATTAAAATCACCAATCACTAAAATTTTCTTATCGGCAAAATAGCTTAAATTACTAATTAACATTTCAAAAAGAATCATATAAATATTTGTTTTAGAGTTGGTGGAATATAAACAATAGTTGAAGAAGATAATATTAACACATCCCAAATGAACCACGAAACCGAAAAAACAAGAGAAATTAAAAAGCTAAGTTCCTTAAGCGGTTACCCCGGATAGGTAGTTCCTGGGTTCGAGTCCCAGATGCGACTGAAATCTTTATGATTTCTTTTGTTTTTTCGGTTTCGTGGTTCATTTGGGATGTGTTAATATTATCTTCTTCAATGATTAAAATATTACAATGAGGTTTACAATAAGTACGCAAGGTAGAAAGAAAGGTGATGCATGGTGGGATGATGAGATTAAAGCGCTGGTCTCAGAGAAGAAGAAAGCGTGGTTATTTCTGATAGCGGCTGGCAGTGCTTCTAGCGAAGAGAGGGATAGAGCGAAAGAAGTTTACAAGGGATGCAAGAAAAGAGTACGTGATGGAGTGAAAGAACGAAAGGAACGCCTGGAAGAGGAAGAGGGGATCAAAATGACAAACCACTTCCAAGAAAATATTAAACCATTTTGGAAGGAGGTCAAAAGGTCACGGAATGGTCCAGAAAGTGGATGTGTGAAAGTGATAAAATCGAAAGATGGAAAAATGTTGACGAATGAGAAAGAAATAAAAGAGAGATGGATGAAATACTTTGAAGAGGTCTTCGAAAGCAATCCGAGTGATAGAGATTCCAGTGGCGAGTCAGGTATGAATGACGATGGGGTGAATGTTCCCAAAATTAGCATGGATGAAATTAAAAGATCAATTAGATGTATGAAGAATGGTAAGGCTGTTGGTTTCGACAATATTGCTGCTGAATACTTTAAAGGAAATAGCCGTATAATTCTCACATGGTTATGCAAACTTTTTAACCAGTGTCTAGAGAAGGGTTACACCCCATTAGATTGGAGAAGGGCTGTGATCATGCCTCTATACAGAGGTAAAGGGTCACGCATGAAATGTGGAAATCACAAGGCCATTAGCCTGCTAAATTCAGGTGGTAAGCTGTATGGTAGGATATTGATTGAAAGGGTACAAATGAAAACAAAGGATAAAATATGTGATGTGCAAGGAGCATTTATGAGTGGAAGGGGGTGCATGGATCAGATTTTCTCGTTGCGTATGCTCACAGAGAAGTTTCTGGCAAAAAAAACAGAAACTTTTCTGTGATTTTGTAGATCTACAAAAAGCATACGACAGGGTTGACAGAAAAAAGTTATGGAAGGTGTTGTCTAAGTATGGTGTGAATACAAATCTTATACAGGCAATCGCATCGCTGTACGAGGGAAGCGTTGCATGTGTTAGGGCAAACGGTGATTTTACGGGGTGGTTTGACATCACAAAAGGTGTTAAGCAAGGCTGCGTAATGTCACCGTGGTTATTCAATCTATACATGGATAATTGTATGCAAGAATTGAAAGAGGTGGGCCTGGGCGCGAAAATGAGTAGTCTGCAAGTATGTTGTCTGTTGTATGCTGATGATGCGGTGCTGATTGCTAACAGTATGGAAGATCTACAGTCCCTCGTATCTAGGATGAACGAAGTATGTATGATGAATGAGCTAATGATGAATGTAAATAAGTCCAAAGTCATGGTGTTTGAAAGAGAGAGTACGAAAACAGTATGGATTATAGTTGTGAATGATGAATACTTGGAGCAGGTTGATGAGTTTGTGTATTTGGGAAGTATGTTTACGAGAGATGGAAAGACTGATAGGGATATTGAAAGAAGGGTGAATGCAGGAAACTCCATTAACGGAGGACTGAACGCGGTTGGCGCAAACAAAAGTTGTCCAAGGAAGCGAAGCTAGCAGTCCACAATGGAGTGCTGATACCAACCTTGATGTATGGCAGTGAGGCATGGAACTGGCAGAGGAAGGATGAAAGTAGACTGAATGCTGTAGAAATGAGATCTCTGAGACGAATGTGTGGTAAAACCATGTATGATCGAGTGAAAAATGTTGAGATTCGTAAAGAATGCAAGGCTGATGTAAGCGTAGTGAGCAAGATTAAGAAAGGGACGCTTAGATGGTTTGGGCATGTAGAGCGAATGAACGAAGAAAGGAGTGTAAGGAGAATATATGACGCGAATGTGAATGGAAGAAGAAGCCGGGGACGTCCAAGGAAGACGTGGCACGATCAAGTGAATCAAATACTTTAGTCGGGCCATGTCAGAAGTCGGAATAACAGAAGAGAATGTATGAGACGTTGTATGAAAGTGAATGAAGCAAGAAGTGTATGCCAAGATCGAGTTGTTTGGCGGTCCGTCCTCTCTGCCTACCCCTGCGGGGAAACGGCGTGATGGTTAGTTAGTTAGTTAGTTAGTTAGGTTTACAAACTTCAATAAGTTTGTAAATTTTTTTATTTACTGTATCGAAAATCCACTTGTTCGCTCGATACAATTCCGAGAATTATTCCGGTAACTCTTTCCCGTTCGAGTTAGTTCAGCCCTTAGAGTAACAATATATACCCCAAGGTTCAGCCGAAGGGGCTCGGCGACACAACACATGGTGGAGAAGTTAATCTGCAGATAAATTACGACTGCCTTTATTTTTTTTAAAGTTGACCTATTTATGTTATTTGACGAGCACGGTAAAATTCCACCCCCACTGAGTTGCAGCCCGAGCAAGCAAGGGCGCGCTCCAGTGGCGTAAATGTGCTGCGTCAAACTGCATGCGACCCATTTCGAGCACGGTAAAATTCCACCCCCACTGAGTTGCAGCCCGAGCAAGCAAGGGCGCGCTCCAGTGGCGTAAATATGCTGCGTCAAACTGCATGCGACCCATTTCGAGCACGGTAAAATTCCACCCCCACTGAGTTGCAGCCCGAGCAAGCAAGGGCGCGCTCCAGTGGCGTAAATATGCTGCGTCAAACTGCATGCGACCCATTTCGAGCACGGTAAAATTCCACCCCCACTGAGTTGCAGCCCGAGCAAGCAAGGGCGCGCTCCAGTGGCGTAAATATGCTGCGTCAAACTGCATGCGACCCATTTGACCGACTTTGTTTGAATCCGACGGAAGTCTCAATTAAGAAATGTTACTTTACAATTTAGTTTCTTCAGGTACATACTAAAAACATGACATTACATGAAAAAATTACATAAAAGGTTTGTTTAAAGGTAATTTAGGTGATTTTACAAGTTTAGTTTTTCAGATTGATTCTAACTGTTTCTATTTCTGTCAATGTTTCCCACGTCCAGATAACATAGCGCTTTCAAACGTGGCTTTATTATCTGGTCGTGGGGAGCAATAGTCATGAGAGAAAACATACATTTATAACAGAAGTTTTTCAGGTTGATTCTAACTGTGTTTACTGCTGTCAATGTTTTCCCACGTCCAGATAACATAGCGCTTTCAAACGTGGCTTTATTATCTGGTCGTGGGGAGCAATAGTCATGAGAGAAAACATACATTTATAACAGAAGTTTTTCAGGTTGATTCTAACTGTGTTTACTGCTGTCAATGTTTTCCCACGTCCAGATAACATAGCGCTTTCAAATGTGGCTTTATTATCTGGTCGTGGGGAGCAATAGTCATGAGAGAAAACATACATTTATAACAGAAGTTTTTCAGGTTGATTCTAACTGTGTTTACTGCTGTCAATGTTTTCCCACGTCCAGATAACATAGCGCTTTCAAACGTGGCTTTATTATCTGGTCGTGGGGAGCAATAGTCATGAGAGAAAACATACATTTATAACAGAAGTTTTTCAGGTTGATTCTAACTGTGTTTACTGCTGTCAATGTTTTCCCACGTCCAGATAACATAGCGCTTTCAAATGTGGCTTCGTTATCTGGTCGTAGGGAGCAATAGTCATGAGAGAAAACATACATTTATAACAGAAGTTTTTCAGGTTGATTCTAACTGTGTTTACTGCTGTCAATGTTTCCTACGTCCAGATAACATAGCGCTTTCAAACGTGGCTTTATTATCTGGTCGTGGGGAGCAATAGTCATGAGAGAAAACATACATTTATAACAGAAGTTTTTCAGGTTGATTCTAACTGTGTTTACTGCTGTCAATGTTTTCCCACGTCCAGATAACATAGCGCTTTCAAATGTGGCTTCGTTATCTGGTCGTAGGGAGCAATAAACACGTAAAAGTTGATTCTCCCAGCGCAGTATTTTATTATACTGTTCTGGGCAAGTTGTAATCAGACATATAAAAATGTTAAAACATAATCATAATAAAAAAGTACAACACATTATTATTTAAAAACATGAAGGCATCTCCTCATTACGGCATTATTCAAATAGTTTATTATGCTGCTTTGAGGAGATTTACAAGTTCAATTTTAACAAGAAACAGTTTATTTGCAAACAATGATAACTTTTTTTTCCGTTTGTGATTACAAATTTAACCAATGAGGGGTCAGAACCCGGCACTGTCGTCCTGCCCGGGTTCGGCGAATTTATTAAAAATCTGTGATTTTTAACTTTCACATTCTTGATAAAATTCACCAGGAATGGAGAATGTCTATGCAGTAAAATTTGTTATCGAATGTTAAAAACTAGAGAACATGAAATAAAATGCAATCATCAATAAATAAACAATTCAAAACAAAAATGAAAGGGAGTTCGCAATACGGTATTTTACCTAGCCAAAGTCAGACGCATTGTCGAACTTCCTGGGTGGTCCCAGTCCTAAGGTATGCGCCAGTAGCGGGGAGTGAAATAGACGATCGACCAATAAGCTTAAAAATAGAAATAAAACATTATTATTATTATTATTATTAAACACGTCTGGTACAGCCCTGATCTTCTCAAACGCCTGTTATTTCATATCCCCAATCGCAACGGCAGACAGCGACTTACTTTTTATATCCCTCGTTGTAAAACCAATTCCAAACTAAACTCTTTTATCTACACATCTACATACTCATTAATTATTACCACATTGACATTTTTAACTCAACTATACGTGATATTAAATTAAAATCCATTACACGACCGCTCTCAAACTAGATAACTTAAACCACCTTTCCATCTACTCTAGTCCTTTGTACCTTTATCCCACTCCTATGTTTCCCTCTCCTGACTGACATTGTTTTAGCTAACTGATGTAAAACTATATATTGTCACACTTTACTCATAGTATTTATCATCAGCAGTTGAAAATTTATAATTTACATGACTTATTGTTGTTATTGTTATATATATGTGTGTAAATTATGGATTTGCTGTTAATTTTCTCAAAAAAACAATAATAGTTATAATAATATTTTCGTAAACTCTAACATCGACATTATTCGTATTCACTGACCGCATTTAAAAGGAGCATCTTGTCAATGATATAAACTGCTAAATGCGCGTACATATCGCATCACTTGTTATAGATCACCACTTCTCATACCTACAAATACACTCGCACATGCACACACGTCACCCGGTAATTACTTAATGTAAGCGATTACAAGAAAGCATATCATAGATGTAATATTTAATTTCTGGAATTTGCTTCTACAATAAAATAAAATAAAATAAAATGTTCTACCATGCTTCTCGAGATTATCCCTACGACGGAATTTAATCTCATTTGCATAAAGTCACGCACTCTTCATATAATTTACTCCAATATCCTTCGTATCTACAAACCCGTGTGGAATGTTTCCCTATTTAAAGTATCACTGTCATAAATAAACGATTCCTTTCAAGAATGTCGACTTGTTATATCATAACCTAATATAATGACAGTAATCTCGCCCCCGTCCGCCGCCCTCGCCGCTAGCAGCCTCCGCGACACCCGAACAAGGCTTTATTGCACTTTGAGGAAATTTCCATTTATATGAATAAAGTAATAGACGATAACACCCTTAGAACTTCCCACTGCTACTAAGGAGACGTCCTTCCTCTGTTATATCAGAGATTTTCTCCCATGAAACCGGCATTAGTTCCATCGTCCCTAAAATGAAGCGACATCTCTGTGAAATGAATTCAACATTACAAAATAAATTATTACGTGTTATGAGAACAGTGTGGATTGAAGTTTGTGCTTTCAGTCGAAGGCTCCTCAATGGTCTATATTATATTGTATAAAACACGAAATTTGAAATTACACACGTAGTTATTATTTCTTCTATGCTCCGTATTCTGCTGAACTCGAAGGAACCAAAAACTGAACTCCATCGTTAATGGGTCGTTTTAAGTTTCCAAGTTTTGACGGAAGTGATTTGAATTCGTTGTTATTCACATTCTTTATAAAAAGAAAAATCTTTGTGTGAATACTCGTAGATACGTAAATATATAATAAAATAGAGTAGCTTTGATGTGTGTCCACCACTTTAACTACAATGCTTTTAAAATCATATTGTCTAATTGTAGTCCTATTCCGTTTTACGGTAACATGCTTACTAGTCCCCGAACTTTTATCAAACGTGTGTTTGGTCTGTATTATTAATTGTTTTTTGTGTTTAATTCGTAGAACTCCATTTATTTATTTTTTTAATTTAATGAAAATCTAATTTAATAATGTTATTATTAAGTTCTGTAAGTATTTTCAGTTTGTATTATTGTGACAGCTGTTTCTGCGTTCAAGTCCATTTTCATACTGCGGTCATTCCACGTTATGACAACTTATTAATCTGATTTTATTTACTCCCACCCAATTCTAATTTGGACGGGTTTTTTAAAATAATGATTTATTATCGGTAAAACCGATTTAGTTAGAAACGTATTCTGTTTTTTTGATTAGTATGGTGATTTTTGTTTTTCGGTTTTGATTTGTATTTTAAATACGATTTTTTTGCTTTGGTGAAATTTCAACATAATTTGAATGACTTTGCTCTATAATTGTTGTTCAATATAAAAAAAAACTATTATTAATAACTGAAGTTAGAGTATACATGAGCAAACCAATTGTCAATATGGATATGTTGATAATGTTAATACTCAATATTATTATCATTCTTCGAGATAAAGTTTCTAAAAGAGTACATAATTTTATTACTTATGTTTTGATGGCCTTTTAAAAATTGAAAATTATAACTATGAAAACTAACTTTAGAAAAAAAAACTAAATATACTGTTATTCTTTATGTTGGAACGTCACTATTGATATATATATATATTTTAATTTGACTGGGGTTCCTTATTGTTATTAGACTTACGATAACATTACAGATATAGAAAATAACATAACGTAATATTTCCATGTATGTTTGTAGATAGATTTCCGAGTTGTTTGATTTAACATTTTTAAATTTAGCGTAAAACTTGCTTATTTTCATATTACTGTTAATTGTTATTATCGTTGATAAATAACCGGTGTTTTAACCCAGCATCATTAGCGCTGTTCGCATTAGCCCTCAGAGGTATAATATCGCCATATAAATAAAGCTACAGTACAGTAGTACCCGCCCGTGCAATTTGAGGCGGTGGCACCACCGGCCGGGGGTTCCATTAGGATATTGCTTCGGAGCATAAAACATCAGCGGCCGCATTCACGGCGCCATGATCTCCCGCCACTCTGCTCTCCGCTCAATGCAGAAGGCAAATGATTTTTTACATTTTCGAGCTAACTGCGGGTTAGCCAGCCAGGCTGTCGGTATTGGCTCCGTTACTGAAACTTTCACATCTTTGATAACATATGTTTGTACGCTGACGTGACTGACCAGCCACCCTTTGATGATTACATTAGGTTACGGTTCTTTGTTTCTGTTGCTCTTTTCTTTTTCTTTTTTTTTTAATTCGTTCATGATTATGTCAACATCCTCTTTTTTGGGGCAGGAGATGATCACATTGTTATTATTTGTTTTTTTTTAATTTTTATTTTTTATTCCGAATTATTAATTTAATAATTTCAATCCCTAATTTCCCAACACTTATTTGTTTATGGATATTTAATTTTCTTTGGTCAGTGGTTTAATTAGTTTTTTAGTGATTTTTATGGTGTGTAGGTCTTGTTTTGGTAAGCTTAGTTTTTCCTTCTCGGTAACGCTTGCGTATGTTCTTTTGTCGCCCATAATGGTTGTTTCTTGCGGTGATTTGACGACTTTTTACTTTTACCCTTTCCGGTGTTTATTCCCTTCCCTGTCACCTTGTCGTGTGTATTCAATATATTGAATTGTATAATTGACTCACCTTCTTTGTTGCAACTCATTCATTTCGACTCAGAAACAATGAATTGCTTTTCCTCAATAAACACTACAACTTATGGGTACCATTCTCCACTGTCCAGAATGTCGAGATTTATTAACTCAAGTCAGGGGCTTGAATTTTTTTGTTCCAGTCTGATTGATTTTTGTGGGGCTTTACGAAATTAGAACTCGAAGATTATCATTTAGAATGTCTAAAATCAAGGACTCTGCTAAATATTTGTTCAGGCTTTGACTTGAATGTTCTTGTGTTATGTATGTGCTGTTCTTTTTCTGCAGCTCTTGTTTATTTCATTTCGTGTTATATATTTTGTGTAATTGGACATTGGTCCGTAAATAAATAAATAAAAAAATGTGCTCTCTATAGACTGAGATAAAATGGTTTGACCACTCGGTTAATTTTATTATATATAATTATACGCAGAATTTATAAATCTTTTTTTAAAAGTGAATAAAAATTCATTTCATCAAAACACCTTGTTATGTTGGTACCATTGCATTTGGAACATATGACGTCACGTGCGCATTCTGTTTTTACATTAGTATGGATGTTTTTATTTTTCACTTTTGTTTTGTATTTTAAATATGTATTTTTTTAGTTTTGGCAAAATTTAAACTTAATTTTGGTGACTTTGAACTCTGTAACCAATTATCAATACAGATAGTATGATAATGTTAGTGCTCAATACTATTATTATTCTTTGAGTTAAAGTTTCTAAAAGGGTATATAATTTTCTTACTTATATTAAGTTATGGTTTACTATGAATAGAATATAAAATTATGTACAGTAAAGCTCATCCTTGTTTTAACATTTGACATTCTAACCTCAAAACTGATCAAAGCCGACCGGCCATATATTTGGATCATTTTGGCGGGCTTTGAAAAATTGCAACATTGAAAATTAATTTAACTATGAAAACTAAGTTGAACTTCATTATTGAAAATTTATTTTAAAAAAATGGACTGGATTTCCTTATTGCGCTTTTAATTTAAGATATTGCTATTATTTACTATGATCTAATGAGTGAATTTAAAAAAAAAGTGGAAGAAGCAATTGAAGTAGAATATATTATTTTATAGGAACGCGATAACTAAATGTCTCATTCTAATCGGCACCTTTCTTATTTTAAAATGACATCGAAAGGCGGTTCTATAATAAATAATGACATAGGCTAACGGACTGGTCCACAATTCTGTAGAGTACCCTCTGAGTAGCGCGGTACTCTTTCATTTAGGTAATTGAATGAGCAGATGAATAACACGATCAGTGCTATTACGCACGAAGGCAAGAAATTAATTAAGTAGCGAGGATATCTCACAACTCATTTATCTCTAAGGCTTCTGTCATACTGGATCTTCCTGTAGCCGACTGATTAATGGTGTTGATATCGGAAGGGGAATTTTCCGTATAAAAAGTTGGATTATATTTTGTTTCTGTGAGGTCTCACGTAATTCCCGATAAATCCTTAATATCGTGTAAACGCCAGCTAATGAAAGACAGAGATCTTTAATCAAGCTGTCAGGTGGGAGTTTTTTTTTATCTTCGAAACCTTTTCTTGCGCGCGTCTGGGCCGAGGTTGTATTGAAATGGATTTCATTCATCTACGCTCTTTAGGTTATCATTTCAAAAGTTGAACCGAGAGTTGTTATATTTTTCTTTTATAAAAAGAGTTTGCAAAATTATCTTTTTCGTGATTAAATGGATACCGCTGTAACCCATTTATCAATATTTTTTTATAAAGCACGTTATTTTTCACATAGACGGTGATAATATTGCTGCTGAATACTTTGAAGGAGATCCGTATAATTCTCACTTGGTTATTAATTTTTACTTTTTAAACAGTGTTTAGAGGAGGGTTATACGCTATTAGATTGGAGAAGGTCTGTAATCATGCCTCCATATAACGGTAAAGGATCACCTATGGAATTTGGAAATCACAGGTCTATTAGCCTGCTATGTTCAGTTGGAAACCTGTACGGTAACATATTGATCTAAAGGTTACAAATGAAACCAAAGGATAAATATGGGATGTGCAAGGTGCATTTATGAGTGGAAGGGGGTGCATGGATCAAATTTTCTCGTTGCGTGTGCTCACAGAGAAGTTTTCAAAGAAGCGAAACTAGCGGTTCACAATCGAGTGCTGATACCAACCCTTATGTATGGCAGTGAGGCATGGAACTAGCAGAGGAAGGATGAAAGTAGACTGAATTCTGTAGTAATGAGGTCTCTGAGACGAATGTGTGTTAAAACCATGTATGATCGTGTGAAAAATATTGAGATTCGTAAAGAATGCAAGGCTGATGTATTCGTGATAAGCAAGATTAAGAAAGGGACGCTTAGATGGTTCGGGAATGTAGAGCAAATGAACGATGAAAATAGTGTGAGGATATGACGCGAATGTGAATGGAAGAAGAAGCCAGGACGTCCGAGGAAGACATGGCACGATCAAGCGAATCAAATACTTGAGTCGGGCCATGTCAGAAGTCGTAATAATAGAAGAGAATATATGAGACGTTGTATGAATGTGAATGAAGTAAGAAGTGTATGCCAAGATCGAGTTGTTTGACGGTCCGTCCTCTCTGCCTACGGAAATTTGTTTAATATAAATGGTACAATGTATTCAAGGGTTCGTTGACCATATTTATTTTGAAATATTAACACTATCATTCCTATATTTTGTGTGAAACGTGTATTGTGTACATGATCCACCACTGCCTTATACTGGCTCTCAGATATATGTTGCATTAGAATTTTTTGCCACAAAAGACCACGAACAGGTAATACATTAATTGATTTGAACATGATATCAATGTCTCTCACCTTTGCTTAAAAACTGTTTTACTTAATACCAATTTTACCATGTCGTTTTGAATCAGCTGTATGTTGGTCTTACACGAGTGTCCATAAAAAGTTATCCCATACCCTGCCGTCGATTCTGCTAGAGACAAATAAATTAGTTTTATAGTTTTTATAGACACATAAAATTTTATTTAATGGAGTCTTCCTACAATGGCTCGAAGTCGCTTACACAGGTTGGAAATTTGTACGTCCCATTTCATGTTTCAATCCACCGTAACACCTAGATACACATACTGGTTGACTAGTTCGATACTAGTACACGCGCAGGGCTGTTTGGTATCATTGTGAATGCAGTTAAATGAATGGGATACGATTACAGGTGCCTCGCTGTATTAAATTTACTCGACTGCAATATCTGCCATAAACACTCGCATGAAGGACAAGTTCAAAGTAATCTCTTTCTGTCGGTATCGAGATAGAGGCCACACGCTTTTGCGAATTATAAAATATTTATTGAACTATCATACTTGTTTCAATATAACGAACACTTGATTTTCTGAATTTCTGCCAACGCGATACATTATGCACCCCATTGTGCACCGTGACAGCCGAGAAGATCTTGAATTCCATGGTTAGCAAGGTTCGACAAGTAGACACAACAAAGATGAACGCTAGTTAATCCACTTGCACGTGGAATGCGAAGAGTAACCCATACGTGCTCATCTGAAGAACACCATTCATAGTTATACCATCAATACATCTATCGAGTCGAAATATATTGTATATTGAGTGGAGAATCTCGCCGTCTGAATTAGGATTTATGAGCCATGTTTACGTTATGCCGATCACATCATAATCACCACTGGTTACACCATGAAGAAAGGCGCCGGTTTTTGTTTTCAAAAAAATGCATATCATACTTTAATCTTTTATACTTTAAACTTTTACATCTCAATTGTAATTCATTATTACTCCACACTTATTTAAAAAAATACATATCATACCTTTTCTCTTATGCTTTAAACTTTTATTTTTCATACTGTACACTTTTACATCTCATGTGTAATTCATTATATATGAGATGCAGTAAATTAAAAAAATGCAAATCATACTATAAACTTTTATACTTCAAACTTCTAAACTTTATACTTAAACTTTTACATCTGATATGTAATTCATTAATACTGTACACTAAATTTTAAAAAGAATGTATATCGTACTTTAAACTTATATACTTTATACTTTAAACTTTTACATCTCATTTGTAATTCATCATTCCTCTACACTAATTGAAACAATGCATATCATACATTAGTCTATCATACTTTAAACTTTTACATCTTATATGTAAATCATCATTTCCCTACAGTAAATTATAAAAATGCATATCATACTTTAAACTTTTATACTTTATACTCAAACTTTTACATCTCATATGTAATTCATTAATACTCACTCTACATTAAATTAAAAAAATGCATATCGTACTTTAAACTTTTATACTTTATACTTTAAACTTTTATATCTCGTATTTAATTCATTATTACTCTACAATAAATAAAAAAAAGCAATGTACTTTAAAAACAAAAACAAAATAAAAAATATCGTTATTATTTTTTTTTAATTTGCCACACGGATTCTTTTATATTATTTCATGTAAACGAGTATGAATATTAATATGAACTAAACTTATCAATTTGACTGTCCTAAAACAGGATTTGTTCCTAGTTGGACAGTCAAAGCCTTCTTAAATATTTTTGTAAAATAACATGTGTTTCAAATGAATATTATTATTATTATTATTAATTTGCACTGATTATCTGGTGTCTCGATTCACATTCGCCAGTAATGAAGGCGGGTGATCTATTGCCATTGCGGAATGGCTCATCCTCGTTCACGATATAAATACAAAACTACTACTAATAATTATTACTATAACTACTACTAATAATTATTACTATAACTACTACTAATTTACTTGAGGACTTAACTTAACTTAACTAACTAACCATCACGCCGTTTCCCCGCAGAGGTAGGCAGAGAGGACGGACCGCCAAACAACTCGATCTTGGCATACACTTCTTACTTCATTCTCTTTCATACGATGTCTCATACATTCTCTTCTGTTATTCCGACTTCTGACATGGCCTGACTCAAGTATTTAATTCACTTGATCGTGCCACGTCTTCCTTGGACGTCCCCGGCTTCTTCTTCCATTCACATTCGCGTCATATATTCTCCTTACACTCCTTTCTTCATTCATTCGCTCTACATGCCCAAACCATCTAAGCGTCCCTTTCTTAATCTTGCTCACTACGCTTAAATCAGCCTTGCATTCTTTACGCATCTCAACATTTTTCACACGATCATACATGGTTTTACCACAAATTCGTCTCAGAAATCTCATTTTTACAGCATTCAGTCTACTTTCATCCTTCCTCTGCCAGTTCCATGCCTCACTGCCATACATCGGAGTTGGTATCAGCACTTTATTGTGGACTGCTAGCTTCGCTTCTTTGGACAACTTTTTGTTAGCGCCAACCGCGTTCAGTCCTCCGTTAATAGTTTCCTGCATTCACCCATCTTTCAATATCCCTATCAGTCTTTCCATCACTCGTAAACATACTTCCCAAATACACAAACTCATCTACCTGCTCCAAGTATTCATCATTCACAACTATATTGCACACTGTTTTCGTACTCTCTCTTTCAAACACCATGACTTTAGACTTACTTACATTCATCATTAGCTCATTCTTCATGCATACTTCATCCATCCTAGATACGAGGGACTGTAGATTTTCCATACTGTTAGCAATCAGCACTGCATCATCAGCATACAACAGGCAACATACTTGCAGACTACTCATTTTTGTGCCCAACCCCACCTCTTTCAATTCTTGCATACAATTATCCATGTATAGATTGAATAACCACGGTGACATTACACAACCTTGCTTAACACCTTTTGTGATGTCAAACCACCCCGTAAAATCACTGTTTGCCCTAACACATGCAACGCTTCCCTCGTACAGAGATGCGATTGCCTGTATTTTTATTTTTATTTTTTTTATTGTGTAATATTAATTATATACAGTGGGAACTTATAATAATAATAATAATAATTGGACCATTTATATAGCGCCGCTTTTGTGAGAAATCACCTCAGGGGCGCTGTAATTGTAATTCTAATGTAATGTAATTGCGCTGTGTTATACCCGCTAAGCCACTGCAAGTAGCTTGTCAGCAGGAGTTTATTTCAACAATATAATATAATACAACGATAAATTACAATCATCGTACAAATGTAGGGCAAAATTATTATATTTAGGCGCATGCATGTTGTGATCAATGTACATAAGTTGATAAAAAAATTAAAAAGAAAAAATAATGGAAAAAGCATTACAGTATTGTTATTGAGATACTAGAGTCCAATTTTATAACACTGATTTAAATAATATTATAAAAATGTCAATATCATAAAAAATATTAAAATTATTCAAGTACCAATATTATTAAAAATATCAATATTATAAAAACATCAATATTTAAAAAAATATCAACATTTTAAACATCAACATTATAAAATTATCAATATTATAAAAATATCAATATTATAAAAATACGAATATTATTAAAATACCAACATTTAAAAAAATATCAATATAATAAAAATATCAACATTATAAAAACATTAATATTACAAAAATATAAATATTAGTTAATATCAGAAATATCAAAGTATTAAATAAATTGCGAAATAAAACAATAAGAAAAAAATATACATAAAACAGCAGTACAGGTTGGTTACAATGAGGATAGACATAAATGTAATAGTAACACTACAATACTACCGCAGTGCAGTAACACGCTATTAAATACGCTCCAGTATAAAACTAAATAAGTGAACATCGTCAAAACATCTCAACAAAAATAATACGCCCAGTAAGTACAGTTACAGTGCAATAAAAAAGTTTCAAGTTCTTCCAAATTCTCCGTGTTAATTTAAATACAAAATTTGAAACCCGAGTCGCTGTCTAATAATACTCAAATTCACCGATCGCTCAGTCCGAACTCTGTCATTGTGTCGTGTGTGAGTGTAGTAGTGTGTACCAAGTTTACAGACACTTCAAACGGTGCATCCACGCCACGCAGGGCCTCTAAACCCCCTTTCTCGCTGCAGTAACATGGACAACTGCGATGCCTACTCCTTTATTACGGCGGCAAATAATATCATAAATTCCTTACAAATGACTATAACTGATCCAAGCAACAAATTCACTGATCGCTCAGTCCGAACTCTGTCATTGTGTCGTGTGTGAGTGTAGTAGTGTGTACCAAGTTTACAGACACTCCAAACGGTGCATCCACGCCACGCAGGGCCTCTAAACCCCTTTTCTCGCTGCAGTAACATGGACAACTGCGATGCCTACTCCTTTATTGCGGCGACAAATATCATAAATTCCTTACAAATGACTATAACTGATCCAAGCAACAAATTCACCAAAGAACAAGTGGGAAAACTGTCCCCGCAACTCTCGGAACTTTTGGGTAATATAAGTCTAGTTGCTGTCAAAATGGGCTTCTTAGAAGGAGAAATTAAAACGCATCAACGAATCTTAGAGAACCAGCCGTACGGCAATTTGTTAAATATAAATGGTACAATGTATTAAAGGGTTCGTTGACCATATTTATTTTGAAATATTGGCACTATCATTCCTATATTTTGTGTGAAACTGCCATCCATCACTCCACGGTCGATCCACCACATCGATCCACTACTGCCTTATACGGACTTTCAGAGATATATGTTGCAATAGAATTTTATGCCACAAAAGACCACGAATAGGTAATACATTAATTGATTTGTACATGATATCAATGTCTCGCCTTTGGTTAAAAACTGTTATTTTGAATCAGCTGTAAATGTTTTATGTTGGTCTTACTGGAGTGTCCCCAAGAAGTTATACCATACCTTTAAGATTTGTATTCACTCCATACTTGGACAACACCTTCCATAACTTTTTTCTGCCAACTCGGTCGTATGCTTTTTGTAGATCTACAAAAGCACAGAAAAGTTTTTGATTTTTTGCCAGAAACTTCTCTGTGAGCATACGCAACGAGAACATCTGATCCATTCACCCCCTACCACTCACAAATGCACCTTGCACATCCCATATTTTATCCTTTGTTTTCATTTGTACCCTTTCAATCAATATCCTACCATACAGCTTTCCAACTGAACTTAGCAGGCTAATAGTCCTGTGATTTCCACATTCTATGCGTGACCCTTTACCTCTGTATAGAGGCATGATCACAGCCCTTCTCCAATCTAAATGGGTGTAACCCTCCTCTAAACACTGGTTAAAAAGTTTGCATAACCATGTGAGAATTATACGGCTACCTCCTTTAAAGTATTCAGCAGCAATATTATCGAAACCAACAGCCTTACCATTCTTCATACATTTAATTGATCTTTTAATTTCATCCATGCTGATTTTGGGAACATTCACCCTATCACTCGGGTTGCTTTCGAAAACCTCTTCAAAGTATTTCATCCATCTCTCTTTTATATCTTTCTCATTCGTCAGCATTTTTTCATCTTTCGATTTTATCACTTTCACACATCCACTTTCTGGACCATTCCGGGACCTTTTGACCTCCTTCCAAAACAGTTTAATGTTTTCATGGAAGTGGTTTGTCATTTTGTTCCCCTCTTCCTCTTCCAGGCATTTCTTTCGTTCTTTCACTCTAGCACGTACTCTTTTCTTGCATCCCTTATAAACTTCTTTCGCTCTATCCCTCTCTTCGCTAGAAGCACTGCCAGTCGCTATCAGACATAACCACGCTTTCTTCTTCTCTGATACCAGTGCTTTAATCTCATCATCCCACCATTCACCACCGTTCTTCCTACCTTGCGTACTTATTCCACATTCCTTTCTAGCAGATTCACAGACACTCACTTTTATTTGGTTCCATGTTTCGTCTATGCTTAAACCGTCCATATCCTTATCATTCAATCTCATCTCTACACAATGTTCATAATTACTTCTTACATTATCGTTTTGCAGTTTTTCTATTCTGACTCTAGTTGGAGTCGACACCATCTTCACTTTAGAGCGCCAGCCGCGGAAGAGATTTACTTTCTACACAACCAGAAAATGGTCGGTTTCTACCTCATCTCCTCTGAAAACTCTTGTGTCTGCGGTGGCGGCTCTCAACCTAGAGTCAATTACCACAAAATCGATCATTGACCTTTCATTCCCTCTTTCCCACGTATTTGGTGGATACCTTTATGATTGAAGAAGGTATTCGATACCAAAAGGTTAATAACGTAGACTCTTCCAATCCCAAAAATATGGCGAATTTCGCTAATGAGTATTACACATCAGTGGGAGCCACACTTGCAAAAAATATTTATTTTAAAATGTCATAAAACTGAAACCGAACTAGCCAACTTAATCGCCTCTAATCTCGAGCATAAAATAGAAAATATCCAAACAACAACAAACGAAGTTTTAAAAATAATAGACGACCTAAAGACATTGAATGCTTGTGGACCAGATAAAGTCTCAACAAATCTGCTCAAAGTCATAAAATCATTCATAGCACCTCCGATTGCGTTCATTTCTAATCTAAGCTTCCAATCGGGCATATTCCCTGATCATTTAAAACACTATTATTACATTGATCCACAAAAACGGAGATAAGTCGCAGATTCAAAATTACCGGCCAATAACTCTGCTAAACTCAGTCTCAAAAATCTTTGAAAAAATTGTTAAGAACCGTCTCACCCTTTACCTTGAAGATAATAACATACTTTCTAAGATACAATATGGCTTCCGACCAGGTTTAGGTACCGAAAATGCTATTGGTAAACTGTCGAAAATCATCTCCAATAATATCAACGGAGGAATTCAACGCATCGCGATCTTCCTGGATTTATCTAAAGCTTTTGACACCATCTCGCATAAAATTCTTTTGAAAAAACTACGGCTAATCGGTATACAGGGACAACTATTTAAATGGCTGGGTAGTTACTTAGAAAATAGAAGCCAAAGAGTTAATATCAATGATAGCCAAGATTGTATTTGGTGTACCACAAGGAAGTAGTTTAGGGCATATTTTGTTCAATATATACATCAATGTCCTATGTAACAGTAACCTTGCCGATCACATCATCACCTTTGCTGATGATACACTATTGATTTATGAAGGCAAAACTGGAACGAAGTTCATAGTAAAGCAGAAATTGGTATAAACAAGGTTATGCAATGGTTAGACAATAACCTTCTTACGCTCAATAAGGATAAAACTAAATTCATACGTTTCAGTGCAACGCAAGCGGGACAACCCAAAGATGTGCTAAACATTACTGCTCACCTTTGCAATGAAATAAATACTTGCAATAACTTAGAATGCGTGGATAGTTTAAAATATTTACGAATCATTATTGACAAATTCCTGAGATGGGAAGAACACTTCAACTCAACTGCCACAAAAGTCAAAAAACTCACTCACCTTTTCATGACAATTAGAAATATTCTATATGTAAAAGATCTAAAATCAATATATTATGCTATGTGTAATTCTTTATTTGAATATGCATCGTTGGGATGGGGCGGTTGTGCCAAAACAATTTGGGACCCCCTGGCAAAAGCGCAGAAATCCCTAATTAGAGTCATCCTTAAAAACCCTTCAGGTACCCCAGTGATGAATTATTCAAAGAAATGCAAGTTCTTGATGTCAGACAACTGTATATCAGGAAAACTGTTTTACATACACATAAACAACGTCACCACTACCCATCTATCGACCACTATCACGACACCAGACACTCAAGAAGTAATCCAATAGTTTCAACAAAAACCATGATGTCCCTTGCTCAAAGACAATTTTCATACTTAGGACCAAAATTGTTTAACATCATACCCGATACATGTAAAATGAAAAGTACTAACGTCCTGCGTAAACTGATCAGTGTATGGCTTCTCGATTTAGAGAGGGCCAAAAGCGAACATATGCTTATTAATAGATACGTAAAATTTTAATAAAACCTTCATATGTAATTCATTACTACTATACACTAAACTTTAAAAAAAAATGCATATCATACCTTAATCTTGTACACTTTAAACTTTTATACTTATACTTTAAACTTTTACATCTCATATGTAATTCATTCTTTCCCTACAGTACATTTATAAAATGCATATCATACTTTAAACTTTTATAGTTCTATACCTTATACTTAAACTTTTACATCTCATACGTAATTCATTAATACTCTACAATAAATTTAAAAAAATGCATATCTTACTTTAAATTATCTCATATGTAATTCATTATTGCTCTACAATACAGTACAACAAATAAAAAAAAATTTAAAAATCCAACATACTTAAAAAAAAAAACACACATTTTTTTTTTTTTTTCTTAAATTTACTTTATGGATTCTTTTATACTGGTATTCTCTCATGTATACGAGTATGTATATTAATATGAACTAAACTTATCAATTTGTCATAAAACGGGATTTGTTTCTAGTTGGACAGTCAAAGCCTTCTTAAATATTTCTGTAAAATTATGTGTGTTTTAAATAAATATTATTATTATTATTATTATTAAAAACAAGAAATAACAACAATCACACATATTGGAAGCACTAGATCACAGAGTCAAAAACACATCATCAAGGAACCACAAACACAACATCTGGACAAAAAAACTTCTTAAACTATGGTACTAAACTCTACATCGAAATCCCACTATCATTCAAAAATCACAACAGCCATAATAAATTTGAAAATCAAATAAAAGACTGAATACGTTACATAGGGAGATCTGTAATAGAAAATATATTGACACCAATTACAGACTTTTTTTTACGGTTACTCCACACAGGAAACCCTGAAGGAAATAATTTCCATCAAGGCCTATATCATCTTTGGGGATGCTGTGTGGAGGGTCTTTTAGAGGATATGAAGGAGTGAACTCGGGTCTTGAAGGGACCCATGTTGTAGGATGGAGGAAACACAGAGGCCGGCAGATCATTCCACAGCCGAGCTATTGAACACAGGAACGAGTCGTAAGAGCGACCCGTTCTCATGTGACAAATGTCTACTGTATGCAAATGTTAGGCACGCGTTTGGCGTGTTTCCCGACTATTTACCGATGCCGAAGGGATCAATGTTGCTAGTTCCTCCGAGCATCTTCCATTAAAATACCGGTAAAACAAGAAAAGCATTCCCACCTTAGGTCTGTGCTCCAAAGATTGCAATCCGTTTGTTAAGATCGGCGAATCTATCAAACGGACCGCCCGTTTCTGCAGAGTCGAGGGTTTTTTCAGGTATTTAGGATTCCCGACCAGAGGTGGCTGCCAAATTCTACGGTGGGGCGCACTTGCGATTTGTACAGAGTCAGCAGTTGTGTACTATTTAAGTATCTGCGGGCTCTAACTTTACTCTGGCTTCGATGGAGCCCCCATACCCGAGCTGGTCACTTAAGGTTACACCAAGCATATCAATGGAGGGCTTGTTGGGAAGATTGCTTCCATTAAAGGAGACTAGATTGTCATTTCGATCCCTTTTAGACGTAATCAGACATGATTGGGTCTTTGAGACATTAAATTCGTCGAGGTTATTCTTACCCCAAGAGGAGACCCTCTCGAGGTAACCGTCCATTCTCTGCTTCAAAGCTCTCTGAGCCGTTTGAGTTTGTGTGCCTTTGGGGGCTTGTCAAACAAAAAGCTATCACGGACTGTACTGTCATCCGCGTAACAATGGATTGGTGCACATGCCAAGAGGTCATTGATGTGCAACAAAAACAATGTCGGAGACAGAACCGATTCTTGTGGGACGCCAGCATTTATTGAATGCGAGGAAGAGATGAAACCATCAGCAACCATCTAAATCGATCTCTCCCTCAGAAAGTCGTCAATCCACGTACACAAGGAAACGGGAAGTCCGTAAGAAGGCAGTTTGTTGTCCTCGGTGCCAAACCTGATCAAAGACCTTAGAAATGTCCAGTGAGACCGTTTAAATCTCACCATAAAGTTTCAGGCAGTGCCCCTAAACATGCGGTTCCCCCGGAGTCCGTACTGACGGTCATTAATATTTTATTTTTTTTCAGAATAAGCAAACACATTGTGGATTGACATGATGTATTAAATAACAAATCACTTTGTTTTTAATCCACTTTTCAGTGTCCTATGTCCTGAAGACGATTCCGCAGAATCGAAACTAGTCGACAAATAAAAAAAAACAAAAAATAAAAGTGGGTTAAAAACAAAGTGACTTGTTATTTAATACAAATAATTTTGTTCTTCTCGAGGTATGTGAGCAGTTTGTCGTTGATCACACGTTCCATCACTTTGAACAGAACTGATGTGATCGCAATGGGGCGGTAGTTGGCCGGGTTCGAGCACCTTTCTTATGTATAATAATAATAATTGGATTACTTCTATAGCGCCGCGAAAATCACCTCAAGGGTGCGAGGTATAGGATGAATGATCGATTTTTTCCAACCAGAGGGCATAGAGCCACATTTCAGGGACATTTTAAAGAGATTTGTCAAAACTGGAGCAATTTCTGCTGTACACCTCTGCAATACCAGGGCAGGTATTCCGTCACGCCCACTAGCTTTATTAACATCGAGCCCCCGTAAGACTTGAGTACATCCCGATGCCGGATCCTCAGCTTTTTCATATAGAAACCGCAGTGAGGAACCGACTGCGGGATGGCACCCCGGTCATCGAGGGACGAGTTTTCCGCGAACATTTTCCCTAAAAGGTTTGCCTTTTCGGTGGCGGTGTTTACTAGTGAACCGTCGAGTCTGGTAAGAGGCGGCAGACTGGATTTGAAGAAATTGCGACCTATGAAGCCCGCTAGCGACCAGAATGCTCTGCAGCTATGCGGGCAGGCAGCTAGCTTTTTGCTGATCTGTAGGCCGTGCTCAAAGTTTGACCTATTGATGATTCTCTTACTTTCCTTTGCCAATTTGTTATGTGCCGATCTGTTTTCTAGCGTTTGAGATGTGATAGATTCGGTAAGCCGTGTTTTTTCGTCGAACTGCTTCGGAGCATTGTCGACCGAACCACGGCTTTGAACCTACACCAGTTTCTTTAACCGTTGATTGAATGAACTTATCCATCGCAGATGTGATAACTTCACCAATTTCCCGGGCACATCTGAAGGGATCCGAAGTCTGAAAACAGGCAGCTGACCATGAGAAAGCATTAAAGTGAGCCCGCAGACCGAACCAATCTGCTCACCTATGGTGCCACATTTTTGTCTTCAGCCTCTCGATTGGCGGTCTGAAGTTAACAGAGATTGATGTCGTCACCAGGCAATGGTCAGACGATCCTAAAGTCCCTGTGACATCAATCCCATAACCACGTGGCTCGGTAGTTAAAAATAGATTTAACAGATTGGAGTGGTGAGTCTGGACATCAGGAATCCTTGTAGGCTCCTGAACCAGTTGCTCCAACCCATGGTAAAGAGCAAAGAATTCCTCCTGTCGGCCAGCCGAGTTCGTTGAACATGAGAACTTCAACCACGGTTCATTATGAATATTGAAGTCCCCCAGAACAACAAACACGGCCGAAGGGTAGCGGGGTAAGAGGTCATCAATAGTTTCGCTCAAATGTTTAAATAGCTCGGATGTGTCTGATTCAATGTGTCTTGCCTACGGGGGTGAAGCCCGGGCAGTCTATATAGGAGGCGTCAGACTAACACCTAAACTACTTAACTGCACTTAAAATACCTCACCTTAGGGTTATTTCTATTTTTTTCACCAAGCACATCAATTGAATGTAATGTAAATGAAATCCCCACTTCGTGAAATCCTAGTTGTTATTTTGTTATGAAAAAAGAAGTAAATATACATTATTATTATTTTTATATTATTATATTTTACCGCTCAAACTGGAAGAAAGCGAATGGATAGCGTAGGACCACAAGGCCAATTTAATATATCGTATTGGTACGCTCAAAACGAATGATTGATTTGTCAAGTTTTTCAATACTATTTGCATCGGGCCGTTTTCTATTCCGCCGCTCGCTCCGAAAAGACTTGACGTCCACGAAATCAAATAAATGCAAATGAAGCGTTTCCTTTTCTGGGAGTGGAGTTTAAATTAGCCGGGGATGAGTTGGCAAGTTTTTCTCCAGTGATGGCACGAACAGTTTCCCATTTCTCTGTCTGCGTACTAATTATAGCCCGAATGGCGTTCTGCGAACTCGGACGACCCGCGACCTACCCCCTCCCCCCCTCTTCGCCACGCACCACCCACCACCCTCTACCCTAGCTCCCTTCACTCTCCAATTCCCACCCAACAGGCCACCTTCGTGAAATACGTGAGTAAGAAAGTCATACTAAATCATCTTTACCAGCGTGCTCTTTAAAATGAACTTCCAATAGAACTCAGAGAAGAGCGGAAAGTGTTCCCTTAAAATTAGAGCCGGGGTGGAGGAAATAATATAAATTATAGTACGTATTTTTGAATTGCGGTGTCTGAATCGAAATGTATTGAAAAATTGGTTATTCGACGGGCTGACAACACGAGAAAGTTTTTCTCTCGGAAAGTTTCGCGGAGCACCTCTCTCGAGTGGGGGACGCAGTTGCTCCAGCACCCTCCCTCCTCACTCCTCCCCTGGATAAGGCGAGAGATTTTTCCATAAGATTTGTTGTCACGCCAGACCTCCTTAATGTGCACTCTTCTCGGGTAGCGCGGGGAAAGTTTGCCCATTACTTACAACTCTGCGCCACCGATTGTTCTGACGCCACCCTGTATCTGATTTACTTCCTGCGCCAATGGAAATGTTTCCGTCTGATAGTTATCTGCGATCTTAACTAAAAAATTTATTCATGCTCTAATTACATTTCCTTTCCTCCGCAATGTACCACCAATGTTACACACTACCGCACATCATCCGTAAAGGATAACAATTATTCAAAACTTATTGTTGAGTGACGCTTAGATGGTTTGGGCATGTAGAGCGAATGAACGAAGAAAGGAGTGCAAGAAGAATATATGACCTGAATGTGAGTGGAAGAAGAAGCCGGGGACGGCTGAGGAAGACATGGCACGATCAAGTGGATCAAATACTTGAGTCGGGATATGTCAGAAGTTGGAATAATAGAAAATAATGTATGAGACGACGTATGAATGCGAATGAAGCAAGAAGTGAATGCTAAAATAGAGTTGTCTGGCGGTCCGTCCTTTCTGCCTACCCCTACCGAGAAACGACGTGATGGTTAGGTAGTTATTCAGCTAAAGAAAATAAAACAATAACTTTGTTTTAACCACGAGATTTATTTAAGTTTATTAGGACCGACCGGTTTCGCTTAACACAAGCATCATCGGGGTACAAAATTAAACTGATAAAAAATACATAATGTGTGTTTATACTCGTATATACAAAATAGAATAAGAAAGAACGTAACTTAGAACAAAGAAAAAATGAGATAGCATGAAATAGAAATCTGACATAATAACAGAGAGAAAGAGACGGAAGTGTACATAATGGAATACCAAGGAATACCTGAACAGGTGATTATGGGATATTGGGGAATTTTACGACATTATACGAAATACACCTAATATTGGGCTATTGGACACATTTAGTTAATTATTAAGAATTTTGTTTTTGGTTTTAACTGCTTTCTTTATTTTGAGTGATTCTAAATTATTTAATCTGTTCCCATGGCCATTTTTTATGAAGAATATTAGCACCGGTGCTTTGAATGAAGGTATGATCTTTATCAATAAGGTGATTGGCGAATTCCGTTATTATTTAAGCATCTAAGATGTTCTTTATTTCTAATATAGAATGCTGAACAATCAATCTAATTTATAGATTCCCGAGTGACTAAGCTTGTCGTCTTTGTCTTTTGAGTTGATTAAAAATTTACCTAAGTTATTATTTGTATAAAATGCAGGTCTTAATTCAGAAGGAAGATTTTTTACACTGCAGGAAGAAAAATGATTTTTGAATAAAATAAGCTGTCATTGGTAAATAAGATTGTTAATACTGTTTATTTTATGTGGATTTGCGAATAAGAAGTTTTTACTGGCTATTTGTTTTTGTTTTTTACTTAATATTGTATCATAAAATCTTACTCATATCCATTATTTATCTCTTTTTTTTTACTTAATGCTAGTTCGTTGGAGAAATTAGTATTCGATAACAGTATAGTGACCAAACGATGTACCATTGAATGAAAGGCGGAGTGTTTAAGAGAAAAAGGATGATTGGATGTATTATGTATAACAATGTCAGTGTAGCTGGGTTTACGAAATATATTAAAATTTATTTTATTATTTACGACAGATAAGGTGAGATCTAAAAAGTTTAAGGCTGAATTGGTGCCTATCTCCAATGTGAATTTAATCTGCTGGTGGTAGGAGTTTATAAGGTTGTGGAATGCATCCAATTGACGTTCTGTCCCTGTCCATATACCGAATATGTCGTCAAAATATCTTTTCCACAGTAAGACATTTTTTATAAGGGTTGAGATACCAATTAAAATTTTGTTCTCTAAGTTGTTCATGAATATATCGGCAATCAGAGGGCTTGTGGGCGATCCCATAGGTAGGCCTTCTGTTTGTTGATATATAACACCATTAAATTCGAAATAATTTTGTTTTAAGCAAACATTAAATAATGAAGTATCATTTATGAACCCTTTAGACAAATCAGAACTATTTTATATATTAGCGATTAAACATTTGCTCTCTTCTATTGGAACATTGGGGAATAAGTTAACCACATCAAAAGATATTAATTTACAATTTTTAGGGAGGACCAAATTTTTCAGTTTTTGATTGTACTTGTATGCTTTGGGGAGAAAACATTGGTATTATTGAACACATTTTTAAAATTATTTTTTCTATTAGTTTCTATATAATTATGATATTTTAAGGTTAGGTATAAATATTAAAAATACGTGTATATTATAGATTTTTTTTCATACTTCTCCTCACTAGGAGATCCTGTGCTGAGGCGGACCAGGTTTTGCATAAAGGGGTTTCAGCGACTTCTATATTTCAACTTCAAGGTTAGGGTAGGGTTAACCAGTAATTTCTATGACGTTTTTTTGAGAATAGTAGTCAGTTAATAATATAATAATAATAGTTCTTGTTCTGGTAATTCCTTAAGCCAAGTTTTGATGGACTTAATGCAATTATTGTTTGAATTACTTTGATATTAAGTGGGAGTTTGTTATATAATTTTACAGCTAAAAATTCAGAGCTTCTTTGTCCAAAAGTAGTATTGCATATTTATCTTGTCTAGTTGCTTTGTTCTGGTATTATGATCATGTAGAGTCATAGCCATTTTCTCATTTTTAATATGATTAGAATATATTTGGCAAATTTTTTTTTGGATACTTGGAATGTTGAAATGTTTAAAAATTCCGTTTTTGACGTCCTTATTGGGATCTTTAAAATGGTCTTTATGATGCATTTCTGGGTTGTATTTAATGGTTTCATGTAATTTGATGCAGTTGAGCCCTATCCCAAAATTCCAAACTCTAAATGAGAGTGACATAAATCATAATATACTCTATTTAGATCCTCGATTGCCAAGATATTTCTTAATTTTTTGAAGAAATAGATGAGTTTTATTATCTTTTTTGAAGTTCTGTTAATGTGTACATCCCAACGGAGTTTATCATCAATTAAGATTCCAAGATATTTAATGTTATGAGCTTTGGTTATATGCGGGCAAGTGGAATGAGGTAATTTTTTTAACATTCATGTATTTAAAGTGTGTGCTCATTCATTGGTTGGCCTCTTTTGTTTATTGAGAATGTTAAATATTTAGTTTTACTCACATTTAATCTAAGCGAGTTCACTTTTAACCAGTTTTGAAATACAGCCAAGCCATGCTCTTCCTTTTTGAAGGTATTTGTCCAATCTTGTTCATGAAAGATAATAACAGTATCATCTGCAAAGCTAATATGTCTCCTTTGATGGGAAGATTCATAGGATCATTTATATAAATGAGAAAGGGTATTGGTCCTAGTACGCCTCCTTGAGGGACACCATACGTAATTGGTAGAGTTTTGCTGGTTTTTTTTTTACCAATTTGTATAAACTGTTCTCTACTAGACATGTAGCTCCCAAGTAGGCTTACTGTTGATTTTGTCATTCCAATTTTTTTAAGTTTTAGAGATAGTATTTTATGGTCAATTGTATCTAAAGCTTTTTGAAGATCAATGAAAACTGCCAAGCATTTTTTACCTTCATCCATTTTGTATTATTGTATTTGTTACTTTAGCTATAGCATCACCAGTACCCAGGTTTTCCCTAAACCCGTATTGCGTTAATGATAATATTTTATTATTATCCAAAAAGGTAACAATTTGTTTTTTTATCAATTTTTCCAAAATTTTTGAACGCGTTGTTAAAAGATTAATTGGTCGATAGTTCGAAATATCATTTTTGGGACCACTTTTATAGATTGGTATGACCGTAGCAATTTTAAGACAAGAGGGAAAAGTACCCTTTAATATTGATAGATTTACAAGGTATGTTAGGGGGTAAATTAACTCATTTTGTAGGTACTTGAATTGCTTGTCATCATGCCATTTACCGATGAAGTGTTTGAATTTAGGGAGGCTATAACATTTCTTATTTCTTCATTTGTTATCTTGTTTATATTAAAGCTATTTTATTTATTTGTATGATCATTCCTCTCTGTTTTATCGACGGTGGCCGAAATATGTTTAATTTTATTTTCTAAATTTGAGCCTATATCGCAAAAAAATGTTTACATAGTATATATAACATAAGTTTGTCTGGTTGATCTGCAAATGATGTAGGAATCATATCTATATTAAATTCTTTAATGGTTTTATCATTGTGCGAGGCTTTAACATTTGTAATTTCATTTAAGATCTGCCAGAATTTACGTGAATCATTATTACATTCTTCTATTTTTTTATAGAATTTTTCTTTAGCAATTCATATTACGTTATTACATGTATTTCGGTATCTTTTGTAAAATCGAAGTGTATGAATATAATAAGGGTTGTTTTTTTACTTTTCTATGCAGTTCGTCTCTTTTTCTGATAGAGTTAATAATATCTTGACTTATCCAAGGTTTAATGTGTATATATATTTTTATGAGATACTTTTTCTCCGAAATTATGGTTTTGGTTGAAATAATATGCTGCGTAGTTTCTATAAAATAACTCCAAGCAGTGTCTGCATCATCTTTTCCAATAAGACTTGTCCAGTCAGTAATTTGTAACTCCTTTTTAACGTTTTCCCAGTTTGTTTCAGACTTCGTTAAGACCGATTTCTTGTTTTGGCGTACAGGTGAATTGTTTTTTGTGATAGATAGAATTATTGTGTAATGGTCGGTCAGTGTGGTTGTATAAATTATGGCTTGAGTTTTTTTTATTATTTTTACTAAAAGCATTATCAATGCAAGTTTTGATTTCATTAAATATACGCGTAGGTTTATCAGGAAGACATGGCACGATCAAGTGAATCAAATACTCGAGTCGTGCCATGTCAGAAGTCGGAATAACAGAAGAGAATGTATGAGGCGTTGTATGAATGTGAATGAAGCAAGAAGTGTACGCCAAGATCGAGTTGTTTGGCGGTCCGTCCTCTCTGCCTACCCCTGCGGGGAAACGGCGTGATGGTTAGTTAGTTAGTTAGGTTTATCAATAAGACCTTTGAATCCATGGTAAGCTAGTGTCTGCAAATAATCATATTTTTTTGGGTGGCCATTTTCCAGGATATCGTTATTTATATCACCGATAATAAATACATCTTTGATGTTTTTGAGTAAGTTTTTTTTTACATGAATACCGCACAAGAGTCCCAACTGCTCCCAACCGTCTGGAGCCAGTGAGACAATGGCATTCCCAATTAGGGAATGTTGTGAGGCTGAAGGTATTGGGGAGGGGAAGTAGAAGGGGAAGGGGAAGGGGGAGGTGGGGAAAAACCTGGCTATTCAGATCTGGTCACCAAACACGGTTAAAAGCCATTTCAAGCAACGTTTCAATTCTGAATGGTGGTCTTTCACCAGGGCGATACTGAGAGTATCTTCCACTCTGGAACGTGCGCAAATATACTATATATTATTTTTAAATGAATTAATCGTGAAACAACACAAATTAATTAAATAAAAATTACCTGCGCACGCCGGGATTTGAACCCGCGACCTTCGGATTCGTAGTCGAGAGCCTTACCCCTCGACCATGGAGGCCGTCAAAGTTAAGTTAAGCTCAACAGAGAAGGAATTAAGAAATGGCACCAAATTATTTGTAGAAGGGGATCTATGTATTACTAGTATTGTTGTATCATTACCAATTGATATCCTTAGACAGTTTACATTACTAATATGGATCTCTCTGACATCAGCTTCATTAATTGTATGCGATTACACCATCATGTTTTTGTATTATTCATTAATGTAGAGTAAGGGACATATTTACCAATTTGCAGGGGGTGGTATTTATCAGTGAACCAACATTCAGTAAGTATAATTATATCCCACTTATATTTAAACTTTTTATTAATATTTGTAGCTCATCAAAATTTTTATTAATGCTTCTATATTTTGATGCATTATGTTAAAATTATTTCTTAAGTATGCAAAGTTTGGAAAGTTATTTGTTATTATACTAGTATCTATGTTCGCAGTAACAGTAAATATCATAAACACGTGAATATTTTTAAATTACACATTTTTTCTAATATCATCAACGTGTCTTATGTAAATATTTTTTTCATTTGGAATACATCTTGCCATAACTTTCTCGCCTTTATACCAGACGAATACATATTTTTTTTTCTTTAGTCATTTGTTTCGTTTTCCATAGTAATTCCTTGTGGTACGGGCTGATTTCTTCACCAATGTATATGGTTTCTGCAGAGATGTCTTTTATTTTTGCATGATCAATATTTCGTTTTTTAGCAATGAAATTATCTCTTGTATTTTTTTCCGCAAAGTGAACGAGAAGTTTGGGGTGTGCATTTGTCCTCCTGTCCTGTATTCTTTTAACATCAATTAAGTCGCTGTGTTTGATGTCCAGGCCGGCCGCCGCAGCTACTCTTTTCACAATTTCGGATGCTTGTTCTCCATTTTTTTGGGGTATGCCCGCAATCTCTAGGTAATTACTTCGAGATTTATATTCCAAATCGGTAATTTTAATTTCTAGTTGCTTAATTATAATATTGTTCTCCTGATGTTCTTTCTTTATAATTTTCAGTTCATTTTAAAATTTCTTATTTTGTAATAATGACTGATCGAGTTTTTTTTTATCATTTCATCATATTGATTACTAATGAAATCAATACATTTCTGCGTTTCAGTCGTTTGCTTATCAATTTTATTAATAATTTCCTTTTTCATTGATTCCTTTTTTTGTGTGAAAAATATTGAGATTCGTAAAGAGTGCAAGGCTGACGTAAGCGTAATGAGTATAACCGTTGCACGGAAACGCTTTCACGTTAATCGTTTTTTTCCTGCAACTCCATCACTGACCATTTAATACACCGTACATTACATACCCGCCTCACTTTGGGAGGCGGGTATGGGTACCGCCGCCCCGGGAACCATTTTTTTGGATGACCAACACCTCTGCCATAGGTCATCCCAAGTGGTTCGCTACGTTTGGTGACTTACCAGGGGTGCCCGGGTTCATGGAGTAAGGTTTGTCCAGGTCTTGGCTGCGGATGCGTTGGCCCACCTAATGCGTGGTGGGTCGGATCGGGAGAGAATGGTTGAGGGAGACCCTTTACAACTGGCTACCATTGTCCAGGCCGCTCGATAGTACAGGGGCCCGACCCTCAGGCTCACGACTGAGGGTGGGCTGCCCCACCAGCGAGTGTAAAAACCCCGCCGCTGCTGTTGTGCCGATTCGTGACCGGAGGGGACACAGCAGTAGCGTTTGGGGCGCATTGGGAGCCCTTCCCAGCCAGACTTTCCCAACCATAGCCTTGCACCGCAGTGGGTGGGATGGATTCATACGTCCGTCAGTCTTGGATACCCTGACCCCCAGCTTCCTACCCACCCTTTATACCTAATCCTTCCCTTGCTTTCCTTTTCCTATAAAACCCCCAAAAATAATTTAATGGAATCACAAAACTTAAATAATAATAACATTATTACAACGGCGAGTAGTAGGCGTCCCCGGTGCAGGCCAAAAATGTTGGTAAATTTTACCAACATTCGAGGCCTGCACAAAAATTTAAATTCTGTCCACCATCACCTTCAATCCCAATGCCCAAACCTTTTATTCCTCTCCGAAACGCAGATAGCTGAGCCTCCTGACGCCTCCTATCTGGACTGCCCGGGCTTCACCCTCGTAGGCAAGTTCAGACCAAAAGCAGGTGTTGATGACCTCTTACCCCGCTACCCTTCGGCCGAGGTTGTTGTTATGGGGGACTTCAATGTTCATAATGAACCGTGGTTGAAGTTCTCATGTTCAACAAACTCGGCTGGCCGACAGGCGGAATTCTTTGCCCTTTGCCATGGGTTGGAACAACTGGTTCAGGAGCCTACGAGGGTTCCTGATGTCCAGACTCACCGCTCCAATCTGTTAGACCTATTTTTAACTACCGAGCCACGTGGTTATGGGATTGATGTCGCAGCGCCTTTAGGATCGTCCGACCATTGCCTGGTGACGACATCAATCCCTATTAACTTCAGACCCCCAATCGAGAGGCTGAAGAGAAAAATGTGGCACTATAGGTCAGCAGATTGGTTCGGTCTGCAGGCGCATTTTAATGCTTTCCCATGGTCAGCTGTCTGTTTTCAGACTTCGAATCCGTCCACCATTAAAGAAACTGGCGTAGGTTCAAAGCCGTGGTTCAGTCGATAATGCTCCGAAGCAGTTCGACGAAAAAACGCGGCTTACCGAGCCTACAACACATCTCGAACGTCAGAAAACAGATCAGCATATAACAAATTGGCAAAGGACAGTAAGAGAATCATCAATAGGTCAAAATTTGAGCACGACCAACAGATCAGTAAAAAGCTAGCTGCCTGCCCGCATGGCAGCAGGGCGTTCTGGTCGCTGGCGGGCTCCATAGGTCGCAATTTCTGCAAATCCAGTCTGCCGCCTCTTACCAGACCTGACGGTTCACTAGCAAACACTGCTACCGAAAAGGCCAACCTTTTAGGGAAAATGTTTGCAGAAAACTCGGCCCTCGACGACCGGGGTGCCATCCCGCCGTCGGTTCCTCACTGCGGCTTCTATATGAAAAAGCTGAGGATACGGCATCGGGATGTACTCCTTGTCTTACGGGGGCTCGATGTTAATAAAGCTAGTGGGCCTGACAGAATACCTGCCCTGGTATTGCAGAGGTGTGCTGCAGAAATCGCTCCAGTTTTAACAAAGCTCTTTAAAATGTCCCTGAAATGTGGCTCTGTGCCCTCTGGTTGGAAAAAAGCGGTCATTCATCCTATACCTAAAAAAGGTGACCGCTCCAACCCGGCCAACTACCGCCCCATAGCGATCACATCAGTTGTGTTCGGTTCGGTAGGTATGAATAGTTTTATATATTATAACAGTGAAATAAAAGTCTTAGGCCGTTTTAATAATTTTTATATTCTCTCGACAACAAACAACAAGTGATCCGTATATAACGAAGTGCGAGATGGTAGAGAGCGCGGGAAACGGGTAGGCTCGCCAGCTACCCTTGTCGGCCGGTCCAATGTGACCACCCGCAGGATATTTCCCGTCAGTGCTCCCAATCGAGGAAGCGCGCCCGGGGTCGGTTGTGGAATACGTTTACACTCGACCATCCTGACTCTCCGTTGTGACCTCACAAATGAAAAAGAAAAACATATTAGTTACAAACATTAAACAAATAAGTGACTAACTAACCTTCTGTCATAGGTAAAATCATATTTCACCCAACAGCGCGTACAATACCATCAAATGATATTTTAATTTAAAAATACAGAGAGTCTCTACCAGACATCCCATACACCTCTAGGATGTACCAACGCACGAATAGCTTCTACTGAGCATATTCAATTTCATGGATAGTTTCTACTGAACTATCCCGGATAGCTTCTACTGAGCACATCCAATTATTCGGATCGTTTCTACTGAACGATCCCGGATAGCTTCTACCGAGCGTACCCAATTATTCGGATCGTTTCTACTGAACGATCCCGGATAGCTTCTACCGAGCGTACCCATTTATTCGGATCGTTTGTACTGAACGATCCCGGATAGCTTCTACCGAGCGTACCCATTTATTCGGATCATTTCTACTGAACGATCCCGGATAGCTTCTACCGAGCGTACCCAATTATTCGGATCGTTTCTACTGAACGATCCCGGATAGCTTCTACCGAGCGTACCCAATTATTCGGATAGTTTCTACTGAACTATCCCGGATAGCTTCTACCGAGCGTACCCATTTATTCGGATCGCTTCTACTGAACGATCCCGGATAGCTTCTACCGAGCGTACCCATTTATTCGGATCGCTTCTACTGAACGATCCCGGATGGCTTCTACCGAGCGTACCCAATTATTCGGATAGTTTCTACTGAACGATCCCGGATAGCTTCTACCGAAGCCATTAATTATTCGGATGGTTTCTACTGAACACGATCCCGGATAGCTCTACCGAGCATTGCTAATTATTCCGGATAGTTTCTACTGAACTATCCCGGATAGCTTCTACCGAGCGTACCCATTTATTCGGATCGTTTCTACTGAACGATCCTGGATAGTTTCTACCGAGCATACCCAATATATACATACATATATGTAATAATAAATTTATATATAAACATATGGATTGTTTCCACTGAACAATTCCAATACACCACTAGTGTGTCCAAACACATAGATTGTTTCTACTGAACAATTCCAATACACTACTAGGATGTACAAACACATAAATTGTTTCTACCGAACAATTCCAATACACCACTAGGATGTACAAACACATAAATTGTTTCTACCGAACAATTCAAATACACTACTAGTGAGTACAAACACATAAATTGTTTCTACCGAACAATTCAAATACACTACTAGTAAGTACAAACACATAAATTGTTTCTACCGAACAATTCCAATACACTACTAGTGAGTACAAACACATAGATTGTTTCTACCGAACAATTCCAATCCACCATTAGGATGTACAAACACATAAATCGTTTCTACCGAACAATTCCAATACACTACTAGTGTGTACAAACACATAAGATTCTCAGAGGATGAATTAGCATGTAATCCTTCAAACTGTAAAACTTCCAGCAATCAAATGATTACCTTTGTGATACAGCCATGCAGTCAACAAGGTTAATCATCATTAACATTGCGATGTGCCAATATGGTGAGACTCAGCTCTCCAGTAAATCCAATAGATCATCACGACCTACCTCACTATCCTGGCTGTCCGACTCGTCAGAGTCTCCAGGTGCTCCCTTGGAGGGTCTCAGTGCATCAGCAGCAACCATGGCGGTGAACTTCTTATAGCCACGCATACCCTTGACACTGCTAATCTCATAGCGGTCAATCTGAGGAAATACCTTGGTTACCTTATACGGTCCACTATAGAGCGGGTCAGTTTTGTGATTGATTCCTGCTCCCCCTCGAACCACACCTTCTTTCCATAAGAGAAGGTCTCCTTTTCCGTATTTGCGTGCCACCTTCCGCCGCTTGTCATACTGCGCTTTCATCCTTTCAGCAGATACTGCCATATTGCGCTGAGCCGCCTCGCGACACTCAGCTATCTGCGCCTCCTTCGAGAGATGCTCTACACCGGCCTCCTCTCGAGTGTCAGCAAGAACCCTGTTCTTGTGACCAAACATCAACTGAAATGGGGTAAACCTAGTACTGGCATTAATGGTATTATTTACACCCCAGATAATCTCAGGTAATCCTACATCCCATATGCTAGGATCTGCATCCATAGCACGCATCGCCTCCAGCAATGTCCTATTTGTTCTCTCGACCTGCCCATTTGCTCGGGGCGTAGCAACAGCAGTCAAGATGTGTTTGAACTGTTTTTCTACAGAAAATTGTTTAAACCTTCTACTATTAAAAGCCAAACCTCTATCAGATATAACTCTAGTAGGCACTCCAAATGTACTGAACATTTCATTCAATTTTCTAACTGTCTCCACCGAATTTAGTGTTCTTGATGGAAAAGCAAACACAAACTTGGAGAAAGCATCTGTAGCCACAAGTAAATAGCTATTACCTAACTTGCTTTTAGAAAATGGTCCAAGGTGATCTATATGCAGAGTGTGCATCGACCTGTCAGGCTTCGGTATAGCGTTAAGCTTACCTTCCCTTTTACCATACTGGCCTTTAGCGAATGCACAATTTATGCATGCAGCCACATACTTTCTGATGAAACGAGTCATCTTGGGGAACCAAACTTCACTCTTGATAAGTTTCTCACACCGATCAAACCCTGGATGACCAATGTCATCATGATATTTCCTTACCAACATCCATTTAGCATTATTAGGAACCATCACTCGCTCACCCGCCAACGTTTTGCTGTACAACCTATCATTTCTGATGCAGAAATCATTTGTCAAGTCCTTATTAGCTTTGCCACTCTTAAGCTGCTCTATGATAGATGCAATCTTTTGATCCTGAAGCTGCAAGGAAAGTAACCAATCATCTGTTTCTACCATTGAAACATTCACCTCAAGAGGTGAAGGATTGCGACTCAGAGCATCTACATGCTTCATACGGTCACCGGGACGATATACCACATTCATATCATACTCCTGTATGGTGAGCCACCACCTAGCTATCCTAGGAATCATGTCCTTCTTAACCAATGTTGCTCTGACAGCAGTGCAATCTGTCACAACAGTGAAATGTATGCCAAACAAATACATACGGAATCTTTTTACATATTCAACTACAGCCAATGTCTCTAACTCATAGCTGTGATAGAATTCTTCTTCCTTCGAAGTCGCACGACTGAAATAAGCTACTGGTTTTATCTCACCGTCGCTCTGCTTCTGCATAAGAATTCCACCTAAACCAAGCTTACTGGCATCTGTGTGCAATTCTGTCTCCAGCCCTCCATCATATATAGCTAGAACAGGGCGACTAACTAACTTCTCCTTCAGGGTTTCAAATGCCTGCCTCTGTGGATCCTCCCATCTCCACTCGACACCCTTCTTTGTTAACTCAGTCAACGGGCGACCTATGGTTGCAAAACCCTTAATAAATTTTCTGAAATAGCTTGCTAACCCTATAAATTGCCTTATTTCATGAACATTAGTAGGTTGCCTAAAGTTCTGAACTGCATCGATTTTGATATTGCCAGGTGCAATGCCTTTATCGGACACCTCATGTCCCAAATAAGTGATCTGAGTTTGCAGAAAAGAACATTTACTCAGGTTGACTCGAAGATCGGCTTCTGCTAATAAACTCAAAACAGTTTTTAGTCTGACTATCCCTTCAGAAACTGTTTTAGATGGTATCAGTATGTCATCCATGAACACCAGAATTTCATCACCCGGTATCCTCACTAGAGCTTTCTTAATAATGCGCATAAACGCAGAGGGTGCATTAGCCAACCCATAACTCATCCGCACATACTCGAACTGTCCATCTGGAGTTACAATCGCAGTTTTCCTAATAGAATCCTCAGCCATCGGTACTTGATGATAGCCTTGAGCTAAATCTAAGCTGGTAAAATAAGTTTGTCCTGCCAACTTACACACTTGGTCATCAATATGCGGCAATGGAAATCTCTCTTTAATAGTTATTGCATTAAGAGTTCGATAGTCTACACACATCCTAAAATCACCATCCTTTTTCCGCACAAGAATCACAGGACTAGCATAATCTGAATCCGACTCTCGAATTATACCACTAGCCAACAGATCATCAATCTTTTCTTGTACTACCTTACGTTCTGCAAAGGCCAGCCTATATGGCTTGTAATGGACCGGTTGATCAGTAGTGGTCTTAATAGACATCTCTCCCAAAGTGGTGCAACCTAGATCAGTAGTGGAGTTAGCAAAACAGGATTCAAACTCACGAAGCACCTGTAGTAGGTCCCGCTTCTCCGCTTCGCTTATGTCTCCCACCTGCAGATCAGATGTTTCCAATAAACAAACAAGGTTGTCACTTACTTCTCCTCTGTTGTGGATCTGACTTACTGGAGCTGCAGTACTACGTACAGCCCGAGTGATCAGCTCACCCTCCTTCCACCTCAAGGCTTCCCGCCCGAGGTTGTGAACTGTCATCACAGCCTCTCCAGCACCCAAGAGCGCAGCTGGCAGCATGAAGGTGGTTGCTCCCAGTTCGAAACAGCGCGGGGCCGTGGAGTAGCTTTCTCCCTGCACTGCCTCTGGGATGCTCACCTTAATAGCTTCAGTCATCGAAGGTGGAATCAACACGTCTCTAGCACATAAAACCTGGAATGACTTGTTACCAATTATCGCAAGATCAATAGCTTGTACAGGGTTAACTTCCACATCATTTCTAAAAATTGCCTGTCCATCATTTACAGTAAGGGTTATTCCAATCTGTGAAATAAAGGGCTGTCCGATTAACAGATCAATGCTGCCCATAAAACAGTCTGAAACAAGTGCTGAGGTGACCAGACTCAAACCGTCCACCTCAAGAATGAACTCTACCACACCTTGTGCCATCACCGAACCACCTGTAAAGCCTTTCAAAATTGCTCCAGAATGTTCCAATGTCAAATTTAACTGTCTGGAGGCTTTCCCAGACATAATGTTGGATTGACTTCCTGTGTCTATGTAAGAACGGAACGTCATCCCGTTTACCTTTACCTCCTTGTTAAATATATCAGTCCTGCCTGCCAGCCTAAGGAGGCTAACATTGGACTTCTCCTGGGGTTTGGGCCGCTTGTAACACTTGGCAGGAAGGTGTCCCGTCTTGCCACAGTGCGGGCAATCCTCTGGCTTCTTTGTGCAGTTGGCTGCATAATGGCCCTGCTTGCCGCACCGGAAACAGCCCTTGCTGTCTCCTTTAGCACTGTCTCTCTGGTCACGTCTGCGTCCCTGTTTCCCCCAGCGATGGGACCGTAATGCTGATGGGGCACGCACGGTGGCCCTATCAGGCCTGGAGCTGCCCTCAGGGGATTGGTAGTTCTCCTGGGACGCCAAGAATCCAGCATACAGCTCCTCGGGAGTGGTGCATCGGAAGCTCCTGGCATGGGGCTGAAGCTCCAGGGGTAGACCGCGTATAACGAGGGAAATGGCAGCCTCGTCATCCAATCGGCACCTCTTGATTAGCATCCTCTTGTCGTGGTAGTAATGGGTCATTGTCTCACTACTAATTTTTTTACGCCGCATCAATTCTTCCATCAAATCCGCGTATTCCGTATGGCGCGGAAAGGCTCGCTCCAGGGACGACTTCCATTCCGGCCACGACATCTCGTAATTGTCCAGGTGTCGTACCACTTACGGGCCGATCCACGCAGCCGCGTCTGCATGAAGCACGCCTTTGAATAATCTTCCCATCCATGTACCCTTCCAAGGACCTCAATCTTCTGCAGCCACGATACTGCCGTGACTGTTTTGTCCTCCGGATCGAAGAACGGGATAATTTCCGCCTTCACGGTCGGGCCGCTGCTGCTCCTCGCCGATGAAGTACTCAGTCTATCTTGACGGCTGGAACCGGAACTACCATTCCTGAAGTACTTTGCCAACATGCTCTCGAGTTTGGTTTCAAGCAATCTCTCAAACACAACGCGAGAAGGCTCAATGGAGTCATCAGAATTGCTCGGGGTTGGGCTACGGCTTCGCGACATTTTAAAGCTTCGCGCCAAATATTAAAAACAAAATGGCGGCGGTGGCGTCGCCTGGCTTATTTTCACGCACGATATTAAAACAAATTGCCAAATATAAACGTCTATATCGTATCAATATTCGCACTAAACATAATGCGTCAATTTCGCACGTGGATGTTTACGGAACGCTAAACAAAAACGTCTCTATCGCAGTTTGAATCCACGTAAACAAAACACCAAAACAATAACAAAGCGTCAATTTCGCGCGAGAATTATTATACCAAAATAAACAAAAACAACGTCACTGTCGTAATCAATTTGGTACGATCACTTTGGATAAATCCCACTTCTGAATTTATAACAGTGAAATAAAAGTCTTAGGCCGTTTTAATAATTTTTATATTCTCTCGACAACAAACAACAAGTGATCCGTATATAACGAAGTGCGAGATGGTAGAGAGCGCGGGAAACGGGTAGGCTCGCCAGCTACCCTTGTCGGCCGGTCCAATGTGACCACCCGCAGGATATTTCCCGTCAGTGCTCCCAATCGAGGAAGCGCGCCCGGGGTCGGTTGTGGAATACGTTTACAATATTCATTCGGGAAAGGTTAATTGGTAGACGGATTCCGTAACGGAGCAGTGAGAGATTTCATAGGTCGCGGGTTCGATATTCGGCGAATTGCAATTAGACAACAATTATTTTAATAGCTTTTTGTTTGACAAGTCCCCAAAGGGCACACAAACTCCAACGGCTCTGGGGGCTTTGAACCAGAGAATGAAAGGTTACCTCGAGAGGGTGTCCTCTTGCGGCAAGAATAACCACGTCGAATTTAATGTTTCAAAAACCCAATCATGTCTGATAAAGTCTAAAAGGGATCGAAATGACAATCTAGTCTCCTTTAATGGAAGCAATCTTCCCAACAAGTCCTCCATTGATATGCTTGGTGTAACCTTAAGTGACCAGCTCAGGTATGGGGGCTCCATCGAAACCCGAGTAAAGTTAGCCTCTCAGAAGCTGGGCGTATTGTACAGAGCCCGCAGATACTTTAATAGTATACAACTGCTGACCCTGTACAAATCGCAAGTTCGCCCCATTCTAGAATTTGGCAGCCACCTCTGGTCGGGAGTCCCAAAATATCTGAAAAAAAACCTTCACTCTGTGCAGAAACGGGCGGTCCGTTTGATAGATTCGCCTATCTTAACAAATGGGTTGCAATCTTTGGAGCACAGACGTCGGGTGGGAATGCTGTCCTTGTTCTACCGGTATTTTAATGGAAGATGCTCCGAGGAACTAGCGTCATTGATCCCTTCGGCACCGGTGCATAGTCGGGAAACACGCCAAACGCGCGCCCAACATTTGCACACGGTTGACATTTGTCACATGAGAACGGGTCGCTTCTACGACTCGTTCTTGTGTTCAACAGCTCGGCTGTGGAATGATCTGCCGGCCTCTGTGTTTCCTCCATCCTATAACATGGGTCTCTTCAAGACCCAAGTTCACTCCTTCCTATCCTCTAAAAGATCCTCCACACAGCATCCCCAAAGATGATATAGGCCTTGAGGGAAATTCTTTCCTCCTTGGTCTCCTGTGTGGAGTTACTGTAAAAAAAAAACCTGTTCCAAAGAGACGTTTTCTCATTAAACACTTTCTCGTTAAACGCTTCCGGCTCCGTCGCCGACTGTTGCATTGATATGAAACGCTTCCGCCGCAAACGTTTTGTTTTTATTCGAATTTATTACGTTATTTTTAAACAGCTTAGAGAAACCGTTTATTTCGAGGAACCGAAACGGTTTCGGTGTAAATGGCGATACTCTAAGATCCACCACTATTGGGGAATGAAGAAACGTCGCTGTCTAGATGCAGTAGTTCAACTTAGAGGTGCGACTTATCTTTAAATCACTCAATAAACACTACCAGTTCGTTATATAAGCGATTCCTGTGCGATATCCTGTGCGCACTGTACTAAGTGGGTAAGGCGATATCAAACATTTTTATTTTATATTACATAAAAAATAAAGTATAATGAAAAAGTGATATAAATTTGACCATTTACAGGTTTCCACTTGGGTATTACTATTTTTTTTTTTTTTTTCTATTTTTGAAACTGTTAATACATGGTGGAATTCCATTATAGTATATTATAATAAAACAAATTTAAAACTTTTTTCCACTTTAATTTTTATTTGACCGTAACCGGGTTTCAGCTCGTTAGAGCCATCTTCAGACTGTATGAGTGTATCTAGTGATTTTCGGAGAAATCAAAATGAAATTAAAATCGTAATTATACAAAATAAAGAAGAAATATAAATTTAAAAGTTACACGTAATTTGTTATGGGGTGTGGAAAGGAAGTGGGTAGGGGGGAGGGGTCGATCTAGTTGAAATGTATGTGTGATTTTATATTAATAAAAGAACAAGAAAAAATAGTGTATATAAAGAAGAAAGTTAATAGACTGAAGGTAGTATGAGGTGAGTAGGTATAAGTTATAAAGGCTCGATATATCCCGGTGTGACTTTATGGAGTGTGGTGTAGAGTTAAAGGTGTCAAGTTGTGAGTAGTGCGTGTTAAAGATGTGTGATGCCCGATAAATGAAAGAGTTTTGCTTAGCATTAGTGTTGCGTCGGGGAAGGCTAAGAATTTGGTCCGATCTGGTTAGTCGTAGGTATGAAAATTTCATAACCCCAAATCATAATTTGATAGGAATATATAAAAAAAATCTGTTGCGTATATGAGTGAATGTTTATAAATTCTATACACAACAACCGTAATAAATTAAAAAGTCAAATAAAACACTGGATACGTTACACTGGATACGGGGGGGGGGAGGGAACTTACACTTACACTTACACTTCCTTGCGCTGTTCCGTCAGTTTTTTTGCGTATGTTCCAATATTCACTCATCAATTTGAATATAAGGAAAGGATATTAAGATTAATAAGGGCGACGCCACACCTCAACTTTTTGCTGACTGGGATCGTAAAATAACCGGTGTTATCGCCCGCTGACGTCACAAATTTCCAGAGATGATCCGAGAAAATTGCCTTCCCGCTCCGCTCCAGGACAGTCTCGGGAGACGCGAATACGCGTTAGTAATATACTACAGGGCTGCTTCTTTTACGCTTCGTTGCTTTGGATTTTATTATACTACATGCTTTCCTAAAATGCATGTCGAAACCGCAAAATAGTGATATTCATAAAATTAGGTTAGGTATAGAATTCATTCAAATTATAACCGGGGAGCGAGGCCGAGACGCAGCTGCGCGTGTAGCCGAGAAGTAGTGAGAAGGAATCACGGAACAAGAAGCGCGGACTAAAAGAGTGAAGGCCCCTCTGACAATAATCAATTTCCCGAGAGAGGGTGAGGGAGAAGAAGAAACTGTTTATGGCCCTATGTTGGCTGTTTAACCAAGAATTTCATTTAAACTTCAATCAAATGTAACAAAAACTTTTATAAATTGGCAACCAAGATATTTCAATAACCAATTGGCCGATTGTGCTCAGTTTTGGTATATACGTGTACCTTCAGCAAACTGTTTTCTTAGAATTGGCAATGTCGATACCATATTTACTTTTTCTATTATTCGTATTAGGGTAAAAAATTGAGAAAATTAAAAAAAAACGGCAAGTATTCAACAGACAGTGTTTCAGTCTCGAGTCTCGAGATTCCATAATAAAAATGCATTAGAAGCACTTTCGCCCGTCACGTTTTCTGGACCCTGGTTCACAGAGAAGTTGTGGTTGGGGGTTGAAGGTTGGCTTTTAGGGGTTGGGGGTTTTGGGAGTTGAGAGTTGGAGGTTGGGGGTTGGGGTTTGGGGTTTGGGCTTGGGGGTTGGGGGTTGGGGATTGGGGCTTGGGGCTTGGGGCTTGGGGCTTCGGGCTTGGGGCTTGGGGCTTGGGGCTTGGGGGTTGAGGGGTGGGGGAATTGGGGTTTGGGGGCTTAGGGGTTTAGGTTCGGACACTTTTGTAGCTAAAAAATATTACGGACACGGAGCGCATTTCAGTCATTAGCCATTACAAATATCTGCTGCAGCGGAATGCATTCATGCATTCATCCGTCAAGTTTCCTCAGTGTTTTGTTAAATAATTTTTTATTTAGCTATTTTTTTTTATATTTAGTTTCAATACATATTTTTTTATTTCGTTAATAAAATTTTACAAAGCGAATAAGACAGTTTGTAATGTTTTTCTTAGTCCTCCTCACTAGCGGTTACTGTTGTGAGGCGGACAAGGTTTTATTTAAAAACTGATTGTTTTTAAGCTCCTACGAATTTCTTTTCAAGATGCTGGATAACTCATCTTTGGATTTGATTTTTGAAGTAATTTGCCTTTTCTGTTTTTGTTGTTGTTGTTGTTTTTTTTTATTTTTTTATTTTTTTATTTGGAAAACCAACAATTTACAGCAATCGTTATATATTAATATAATTGTTATATATTAATATAATCGTTATATATTAATATAATCGTTATATATTAATATAATCGTTATATATTAATATAATCGTTATAGATGGAAAATATATTTAAAAAATGAATAAATAATAGGTTTTCACTTGTATTTAAATTATTCAATTAAAAAAATAAAGGTGTTTTGTAGCTGGTGAAAGTGAATTGTGTAGCTTAGGGGAGAGATATTTATATTTCCTTCGTCCAAAGCAGTTTTAAATTTATGAATATTCATAATGTCATTTTGGTTCTCTCTCGTGTGGTGAAAATTAAGTTTTTTCGCTCTTTTGAACTTTTGAAATGTTTGATTAAAACATTCTTAGCATAGCTTAGACATAGGATTTGAAAAATTATTTTATTGGCGTTCTTATGGGTACTTTTAAAATGGTCTTTATAATAATAGTAATAATAACAAAGCATTTATATAGCGCAGTTTTGTGTTGATTCACTTCAAGTGCGCTTTACTATAAATAAACTTAAAAATGATTAAATAACTCCATTCAGTGGTATCCTACAGTGCTACTTTTTTAATAAGTTAAGTTGATCACTCAGTTCTGCTAGTAGGGTTGAAGAAATTGGTTTTTCAGAAAATTTATTGAAAATATCCGAATGGAAGTTAACAATTCGTATCCTACGTATATATAACTTCGGTGGATAACTCTGGTACGCCACAGGAATCCAATTTAGGACCGTTATTATTTTTATTTTTTATAAATAATATTCGTAGAAATATCAAATTTGTCCGTTTTTTTTTTACTTTTTGCTGATGACATTAATTTATTCGTGGGAAAGGGGTCACTAGAATACCGTAGACAATTTGAGAAAGATATTAATGCAATTATTGACTGATTTATTGCTAATGAATATTTTAACTTCCAAAAATATGCTTTACGAGGTCACACAATACCATATATTTTAATTACAAATTTAAAGATACGTCTGTACGGGACGTGTAGGACCGTCACAAGAAAAACAGTGTAAATATTTAGGCACCGGCACATAGGGACGCTCGAATATTGTGATTTACGAATCCCCTTAAGAAAGACGTTTGGTAGTCTCCCAGTACTTGTCTTATGGCACCAGCCAATATGGTCGATCGCTGAGGTAGCGGATGGTTACGTCAGCGGTTGCTGGCTGTAGAAGACTGTTCTTGTGTGATAGCAGCAGGTCGCGGGATTCAATAGAGGAGATATTGTCCGTTCTGCGGTTGAAGCGAAAAGAGCGCACATACCGCTGTGTACGCTATTTATAGCGCGCGGCGCGGCCGAACATTTTTTTGCTGGTGTTGCACGTATTTTCCAATCTCGGCTCGGTATTGCATTTGTGGTGCAATCTCGGCTAAGTATTCCATTTGTGGTGCAATCTCGGCTCGGTGTTGCATGTGTTTTGCAATAATTTATGTTTGGTTATAAATAAATATGTTTCTCTTCTTAAATTAATCCACTTTGTGTAGACGCGTTCGATACAACGTCTCTTAAGGTTGTTTCGACTTGTAAGGACTTTGGACTGTGTATGAGGCTCGTTTAACATTTAATACTCGCATTGAAAAGATCTGCAAATCAGCCACTAAAATATTGGGTTTGTCATCCACAATTCAAAGTAGTTGACAAGCTTTACTAAATAATGCTGATTTACTTTTTCTTAGTGCATAGGGGAGTTGACCTCGGGTATACGATAGATTTTTTACCCATAGCTGTTTCCAACAGCGCTTATGTCGGGAATGCTGGGTGTCTGCAGCCTTAGAGATCATCAATAGTGTCGCTCAAATGTTTGAATATCTCGTGTGTGTCTTATTCGGATATGTTTGGTGAGCAGTATAGACACTCGTAGAATCTTGCCGTACTGGAAAGATTGACGCGCACCCACATAACATCGAATCTGGAGGTTTCCAGATTCAACAGTCACACATAATTGAAATCAGCTCGGCTATATAGGCAGTCTCCTCCTTTGGGTCTGAACTTGCCTACGAGGGTAAAACCCGGGCAGTCCTGATGGGAGGCCTCTAGAGGCTCACCTATCTGGGTTTTGGAAAGGAAAAGAAGGTTGGGGGCGTTCTGAGAAAGGGTTGTAATAAGGTTGTAATGGGCTGAGTTAAAATTTGGCGAAATTCACGAGTAGTTTTGGCCCACACCAAACCCCTTCTACTCGCTGTTGTTATGATGTTATTTGTTGTTTCTAAAGGTTGTGAAGGGAAAGGAAGATCTGGGGATGAAGAAGTATGAGGGGTGGGTAGGAAGCTGGGGGTCAGTGTGTCCAAGAGTGACGGACCTATGAATCCAACTCACCCACTACGGTGCGTGGCGATGCTGCGGGAGAGTCCGGCTGGGGAGCACGCTCAATACTGCTCATGGCTTATAAACTTCTGAACGGTTTCTTGTTAATAACTGACATCTTTGTTGAAATAGGATTCTATATCCCTGATAATTTCACGCCAGACCACCAACACAGGCTTCTGATTCTTTCCTGGTGTAGAATTAACTTGCCAATGCTGATGCTCTCGGGAAGACTTACTAGGATAATGAACTGCCACGCAGGAAATGTGGATATGTTCCATATGACCTAAAACGAGTTTAAGCTCGAGCCATCCATTAAGTTATACCTATACCTGTCTTGTTCTCTATATCGTACTATATTTTGTTGTCATTTTCCTTTGCATTGTTTTGCTTTACTAACTGATTTTGCAAAATAAAATAAATATGAAACAAAATAAAAATGAATTTCGCCAAAAACTTTTCCTCTAATTGTTATTGTTTGCTGGCATGCAAATATCACACTTCTTTCGTGCAAATATCACACTGCTTTAATGCAAATACCACACTTCTTTCGTGCAAATGTCACACTGCTTTAATGCAAATATCACACTTCTTTCATGCAAATATCACACTGCTTTCATGCAAATATCACACTTCTTTCGTGCACATATCACACTGCTTTAATGCAAATACCACACTTCTTTCGTGCAAATATCACACTGCTTTAATGCAAATATCACACTTCTTTCATGCAAATATCACACACTGCTTTCATTTAAATGTCACACTGCTTTCATGCAAATATCTCACTGCTTTCATTTAAATATCACACTGCTTTCATTTAAATATCACATTACTTTTATGCAAATATCACACTGCTTTCATTTAAATATCACACTGCTTTCATGCAAATATCACACTGCTTTCATTTAAATATCACACTGCTTTCATTCAAATTCAGATCATCGCTTTTTTTAATTAGTATTTCTTTTTTTTTTAATTTAATTGTTGAAAATCGAATTTAATAATGTTATTATTAAGTTCTGTGAGTATTTTAGTTATTATTTTTGTGACAGCTGTTTCGGCGTACAAGGCCTTTGTCAAACTGTATGTGTAATTGAAAATATAAAATGTAAAATTTGAATATTGCATTGTACGCCGAAACAGCTGTCACAACAATAAAAACTAAAATACTCGCAGAACTTAATAATGAAATTATTAATTTTGATTTATATTTTTTTTTTAAATTGCATAGACTGGCATATGTGATGTTTTTAGTCGACCAACACCGAAACTGATCAGTTTCAGCAAATACCGTAGAAATATGACAATACGCGCGGCTCCTGACATTTATCACATATTGAAATGGCAACATGGTACATCAGCGCCCCTAGCAGCAGCAGCGCGCATTTGCGTAATTGGGTTTTTCCATACATTTTATAGATTTTCTGTGAAACATGTTATTTTTTTTTGTATTTTTGACATTCGCAAAGTACTCTGAATGTACTCACAATGAACTCTATTAACGAAATAATCACTATTCCGAGTTTGCTAATCATTCAATCAAGAAAAAAAAGTTTAAATATTGGAATATTAATACATGATTTAAATTGTGCGCCTTAGAAACTTTAGAAATTAACAAAAAAAATTATTTATAAATAAAATAATAACTCCCTGTAAATCACCTTTGTTAATCATGTTCCCTAGTAACTTTGACTCCTCCCAACGCCCACCCCCCTCCAAATCACCACTCCCACTACCCTCACCTAATGGTGACTAATTTTTTTGTGTACTTGTTTAATTTAAGTTAGTTTTATGAACGCCGGTGAATGACACAGTTGTGTCGAAAGCGGTAGCGAAATTAATAAATCAAAAGTAGCAAAGGTACATAGTAAATAAAACATCAAAACTAAATATATTCTTGATAAAATATAGAAATGGAAAATTTAAAGAATGTTTCTTGAGTATTCTGCATATAATTTTACTTCTTTTTTGCTCATGAATGTGTATTTTTTTAAAGAGGTATTAGGATTGTATTAACAGTTAAATCCTCGCTGCTCGCGCACTGTCTACGAGTATATTTTTTTGAAAGAGATAAAAAAAATAAATTATATCAATACAATCCGGAATCACTGTAACTCGGGCCGCTAGAGGCGCTAGTGTAGCATGTTGCCAGTATTTTTACAAAGCTCCACGCATTATCAAATATCATCGACATCTACTGAAATGTTCGACCAAAACCAATTTTTACAACTCGTGCCGCTAGGGGGCGCGAGTGTAGCATGATGCCATCAAAAGTCTGCAGCTGGAGGTATTATCATGTAAGAGTATTTGATTTCACCGATGTACGAGCATTATTATGTACTTATCGTCAAGACATTCGTCGAGACAGCCCGAGAGCTACCTTTGCATTTCTCCGATACCAGATTCAGACGGTTACTCCCTCGAGTAGTCCCGCCGAGACGGTCGGAGGGTCACCTCTGCATGTCTCCGTTACCAGATTCAGACGGTTACTCCCTCGAGTAGTCCCGCCGAGACGGTCGGAGGGTCACCTATGCATGTCTCCGTTACCAGATTCAGACGGTTACTCCCTCGAGTAGTCCCGCCGAGACGGTCGGAGGGTCACCTCTGCATGTCTCCGTTACCAGATTCAGACGTTTACTCCCTCGAGTAGTCCCGCCGAGACAGTCGGAGGGTCACCTCTGCATGTCTCCGTTACCAGTTTGAGGCGGTTACTCCCCAGAGGAGTCTCGCGGAGAGTGTAGGGCAGACAATCACAAGTATTAACCATATTACGAGTATGACATATAGCTTATCTTAGATTAATATGTCCCGCACGTCCCGTATTGAGACACGGTATGTAATAATGTTGTCCGCCATCGCTGGGAGGGGGGAAGCGCCTCCCATTCTCCCACTTTTCTCCTCTCACCCCGCTCGGATATTGGTATATTTTTATTAGCCACGCACGAGTTACACTGAATTATTCCTATTTTTCCCTTTTTCACTTTTCTTTTGTGTTCTGTGGCACGAAAAATCACATTATTTTCTATTTCGTGATGCGACATTTATACGAAATATACATAAAACTTACATACACATATAATCGCAGGTAAGAGGAGAGATTTGAATATATACAGCCCTTCCGTTCGCTAACCATAATGTGAAGGTACTTACCCTTTACGACGCCCTTGCAATACCCTACTATCGCTTCTTTAATATTTCATGCCTTTTTACGGTATTCTTCATCGCGTGAGCGTATTGTTTGCTAATTTTACCATTCAGTCGTGCAGCTGAAATAATCAGATGTGTGAAGGATTTTGAACAAAACATTCGATGTTAATTTTGAATGCTTCCACCGACTCGATGTTTGTCTCTCGTCGTGATGGGTTATGTTTATGTTATGTTTCTGGGGTTTTGTTCCCGCGTAATAAAACTAGAGATCCTTCCTCCAATAAATTTCAATAGAAACTTACTGCGCAACCGACGTTGCTTTTTTTTATTTGAAACAGTTTTAGGTTTCTCTTTCGAAAGATAAGGAAAAGTTTTCTCTTTCTCTCCGCGCCGAGAAACAAGTTTCTCTTATTTCCGCGATGTGCGCAATGTACGTGCTTTGCCACTGCCACCCTCTTTATTTTCTTCTGTGTGTGTTCTCATTTGAAGAAATTGTTTTCTTCTTTATTATTATTATTGAATTATGGAACTGTGCAATCAACCTACCGAAGACAGGAGAACAATTATTATGGTCACAGAAATAAAACGAATGATAATCAAGTAATGGCGATTACTCCTCTGTTGAAATTGAACAAACCATAAACATTTCTCCATTAGAAAAGCTTAGAAAATACTGATTTTATTTGCATCTTTAAAATAATTAATTGTATTATTGTCTCTCCTTCTTTGTTGCAACTCATTCAGTTAAAACATTCATTGCCGTTGACACAGAAACAATAAATTGCTTTACCTCAATAAACACTCTACAAATTATGGGTACCATTCTCCACTCTCCAGAATGCCGAGATTTGTTAACTCAAGCCAGGGCCTTGAAATTTTTGGTACCAGTTTGAATGATTTTTGTGGGGCTTTATGAAATTAGAACTCGAAGATTATCATTTAGAATTTCTATAATTATAGACTATACTAAAACTTTGTTCAGGCTTTGACTCAAATTAATATTTTTATAATTTCTTCAAAAGATTGGTATTAACTTTGTGGTTTCATTATTTAAATTCACCACTTTATTAATTTACACATATATATCTACATGTTTCGAAAGCGATGATTTCTGCGTCAGGAATATATAGAATACTAAAAATAATAATAATATCCAGTATAGACAAATGTTAAAAATAGAACACAATAATGTAAGAATAAACGAATTATAAACCCAAACAAAAACTATATATAGTTTTTTTATGTCATTTTTTTGTCCTCTTTTTGTCATTGATTCATTCTTGTACTATGTGTGTCCTGTTCTTTTCTGTAGCTCTTGTTTATTTAATTTCGTGTTATGTATTTTGAGTAATTGGACATTGGTGTGTAAATAAAAAAAAATAAAACAAAAATAATTTTTTTCGTTAATTTGTTTGGCTTATAAATCCCATGACCCGCCGCGCAACGCGCGACTCCGCCGGTCGCACTTCCTGATTGATCTGAACGATCCTGAATTCCCGGAGTCACGATATTCAAATTTTATATGAACATTTAATTTTCAGCTCCCTCCCTAAGTTATTTTTAATAATGCAAATTAGTTGCCAACTCTCGAACGGGGAGCTCTAGGAAAAATGTTTGCCACTAAAGCCAGCTGAAGATGTTTTAATATCGGCGGCTCTCCCCACCCACCTGGCGGGAGAGGGAGCCTCTCATAGGAGCTTAAGAAGAAAAGTAAAGTAATAACCGACGGTCGCGCGGGGCTTGTTTGTGGCTGCGGTGACGGTGGCTGCCCGGGGTAGGTAGAATCACCCCCACCCACCCACCTCGTATTAATATCGATAAACCACGTTTCTTATTTTGTCATCTGCTACAATGGTGACCTACACTTTGCTGACTTCATCTTCTTTGTATTATTAAGTCAGTTCCGATTCTTAACAAGATCAAGAGTAACCGCGAGGATATTTTATTTATTTTATTTATTTTATTCATTTTATTCAATTTATTCATTTTATTCATTTTATACATTTTATTCATTTTATTCATTTTATTCATTTTATTCATTTTATTCAATTATTCATTTTATTCATTTTATTCATTTTATTCATTTTATTCATTTTATTCATTTTATTCATTTTATTCATTTTATTCATTTTTTTCAATTTATTTGTTTTATTTGTTTTATTTATTTGTTTACGGACCAATACCAAAATGCACGAAATATAAAACCCGGAATTAAATAAACAAGGGCTACCGAAAAAGATTAGCACATACATAATATACATTTGAGAGAACATCCATGATTTTAGACATTCTAAATGGTAATAGTAAGTCGCGTAATGTTACTACCCGGGTAAAAGAACACTAAGTAATATAATAGGTTGTCTATAACACATGTGTATCTTAGTTCATAGTTTACTGCCCTGAAGTAGCTACGGTATTAGCGAAACCCTGTCGGCAAAAAATATGTAACAAATAAAAGTGATGTAAACAAAGATATTGTTTTATTTTTTAAATTATAAGTTACCGCTTCATATGAAAATAGATAACCTTAGAGTTCTAGTTTCGTAAAGCCCTACAAAAACCGTTCAGACTGGTGCCAAAAATTTCATAGTACTTTTTTTTATAGTAACTCCACACAGGAGACCCGCAGGAAATAATTTCCCTCGAGGCCAATATCATCTTTCGGGATGCTGTGTGGAGGGTCTTTTAGAGGAGTAAGGTTAAGGATTTTTTAGATCTTTTAGTTTTATTCCTGGCTTGAGTTAACAAATCTAGGCATTCTGGACAGTGGAGAATGGTACCCATAATCAGTAGAATGTTTTTTTTACAGTAACTCCACACAGGAGACCCTGAGGGAAATAATTTCCCTCAAGGCCTATACCATCTTTGGGGATGCTATGTGGAGGGTCTTTTAGAGGATAGGAAGGAGTGAACATGGGTCTTGAAGAGACCCATGTTATAGGATGGAGGAAACACAGTGGCCGGCAGATCATTCCATAGCCGAACTGTTGAACACAAGAACGAATCGTAGAAGCGACCCGTTCTCATGTGACAAATGTCAACCGTGTGCAAATGTTGGGCGCGCGTTTGGCGTATTTCCCGACTATGCACCGGTGCCGAAGGGATCAATGACGCTAGTTCCTCGGAGCATCTTCCATTAAAATACCGGTAGAACAAGGACAGCATTCCCACCCGACGTCTGTGCTCCAAAGATTGCAACCCATTTGTTAAGATAGGCGAATCTATCAAACGGACCGCCCGTTTCTGCACAGAGTCAAGGTTTTTTTTCAGATATTTTGGGACTCCCGACCAGAGGTGGCTGCCAAATTCTACAGTGGGGCGTACTTGCGATTTGTACAGGGTCAGCAGTTGTGTACTATTAAAGTATCTGCGGGCTCTGTACAATACGCCCAGCTTCTGAGAGGCTAACTTTACTCGGGCCTCGATGGAGCCCCCATACCTGAGCTGGTCACTTAAGGTTACACCAAGCAAATCAATGGAGAGCTTGTTGGGAAGGTTGCTTCCATTAAAGGAGACTAGATTTGTCATTTCGATCCCTTTTAGACGTAATCAGACATGATTGGGTCTTTGAAGCATTACATTCGACGAGGTTATTCTTACCCCAAGAGGAGACCCTCTCGAGGTAACCGTCCATTCTTTGCTTCAAAGCCCTCCGAGCCGTCGGAGTTTGTGTGCCCTTTGGGGGCTTGTCAAACAAAAAGCAATCATGGACTGTACTGTCGTCCGCGTAACAATGGGTTGGTGCACTTGTCAAGAGGTCATTGATGTGCAACAAAAACAATGTCGGAGACAGAACCGATTCTTGTGGGACGCCAGCATTTATTGAATGCGAGGAAGTGATGAAACCATCAGCAACCGTCTGAATCGATCTCTCCCTCAAAAAGTTGGCAATCCACGAATGTTTATTGAGGAAAAGCAATTCATTGTTTTTGAGTCTACGGCGAAGAATTTTGAACTGAATTAGTTGCAACAAAGAAGGTGAGTCAATAATACAGTTAATTGATAAACTAAAGTTCTTTAAAACTTATTAGTTGCAACAAAGAAGGTGAGTCAATAATACAGTTAATTGATAAACTAAAGTTCTTTAAAACTTAAGACAAGATTTTTGTGCATAGTGCAAAGGGTAACAATTATTATTTTTATAAACAATAATTATTAATCTAAAACACTCATCCAAATTGAAAAAACCTTCCGAGCAAAGATAAATGTCGCCGGCAGGACTCGAACCCGCACCCTTCTAATGTCCGGTCAGATGCTCTACCGTTGAGCTACGTCGGCTTATCGCAAACCCGCCAAGTTAATCAATATATACTAGTGTTCCATTCAATAATTACTGTTTTATTATATTTTCACCTGTAAACAACCAACTTTATTAGTATGAGAGAGGCTTGTAACGGCTAAATCCCTCAAATAGATGGCGTCGAGACGATATATAAATGTTATTAAAATCGAACACACGTATCAAACCAGAAGGCGAAGTAGAAATGATTTGACAATCCCAGTGAGTGCTACCACAATGTACCAAAAACACAAACCTATCTTGGACCAGTAATCTGCAATAAATCCCCCGAGGTTAAAAACTGCGAATTGTCATCCTTCGGCAAAAATATTACCAATTGGCTTATTGACCTGGGAGGAATGGACTCCGAGAACCTGTTAAAAATATTACTTAACTTTTATATGTGTTTTTAATAGTACATAAATTTCGTTTTTTCTTTCTTCTATATCTTCATTTTCTTTTTTTTTCTAGTACAATTTCGGTACCCACCGAAAAGAGCTTCAACAATAAATTAAAAATAATGTCACACCTTACAACTCGATATTTTGATACCCACATTTAATTCCTTAGAAGAGGCAATATGTCTATCTAGGAATTAATATCGACCAGGCAAACAATGCACCTTAAATTTGCATGTACTTCAATTGATGATAAATTACTATGTTTTACATAAAAAAATCTTTCAGTACGGTGTTATGCCGTGTTGCTCGTCCTCCTCGCTAAGCCAATGTTTCGGAAACCCTTACAGTGTCTTTCATCGGGGCAGATGTGCAGATTGTGGCGATAAGCATATTTATGTACAACGCGGCATAATACCCCAACCGATCTTATACTTAAATCACATCATCCTTAAATTTATTTAAACTTTTACACAGTATATTATGTATCAGTCAAGTCATTATTTTCAGCGTGTTCTGTGCGTGTTGTGTGCTTAATTATGCCCACCATTTGTCAAAAAAGCAAATTGGGAAAAGAATTTTTTTTTTTTGCAAATTTTACTTCACTGTGTTAGATATATCAATATGATTGGCAAACAGAGTTCCTAAACGGAAAGTTTTCTAACTCTAGCATAAGTAAAAATGATTATCTAAAGACTTTTGATTTTTTGTTGTTGGTGAGTGGATGACTTTAAACATAACAGCTATAGTGCAATTTTAGGGGCAGGATTTCACTCCTTCCGGAGAATTGGTTTTCGTTTTTTGTATTTAAGTATTTCGTTCTCCCTGTATTTAGCGAGAGTGTTTATTGATGGGTTTTCATGACCGGCCAGACCGGCATAAAAGTTTTCAGGATGGTGTTACTATAAGATCCTTTATCAGAGGAATGTTTGTGTCATTGTGTAGACTGTTAACACTGATTCACTTAGGCGCATTCAATGCTTTATTATGCAGGGTTTGTAGTTTGTTAATGTGTTTGTGAGCTGCGTAAGTAAAGCCCATCCTTATGGTCGTCTTGTAAAGGAATGATTTATTGTCTGCTGATAATGGACTATTTCTACCTAGCATGTGGTTATAGAGGCAGGTTTGATAGTGCCCTGGTAGCCCACCCATTCTCACTAACAATCCTATAATATTCCCTCACTTGTAATATAAAGTTTTGTCGGAATGTGTGAAATAGCAAAGGTATGTGTAGATTTCATGACAGAGCGACCCCCTATTTTCGGGATAATTTACTAATGGTTAATTCTTACAATGAAATTTCACGACTAACACTAATACGAGTAGTGAGTAGTCGAGTAAATCAATAATGTAAAATGAATTTTTGTTTACAATAAAAAACACATAAATTTGTTGTAGACCACTTTTATTTTATCAAAACTCTACCGGTTTCGGGAGCACCCTTCCTTCATCAGGAGAATATTAAAACATTTTTAATAAGTTTTTAATTTTTAATAGGTTTTAATATTCTCCTGATGAAGGAAGGGTGCTTCCGAAACCGGTAGAGTTTTGATAAAATAAAAGTGGTCTACAACAAATTTATGTGTTTTTTATTGTAAATTATGGCGAGCCACAAAGTTAATGCTTTTTACAAATATGGAATTTTTGTTTGTCTGTACTTGATTTTGTCGAAAATTACTCTACCGGTATCGGTGAAAATAGCACAGTTTGTCCTTATTAGTGCCGGGAAGGTTTAGAGAGTAGTTTGAATGAAATCCAATATGTAAAACTGTTGCGATGACATTTTAAAATTAGTATGAAAATCATTGAACCCGTCATGTTTTATTTAGGTTAGACCATACATATACCGCTCTGGTCAGCCACAGATTACATATTCAAAAGAAGAAGGTTTGTTTGGGTAGAATATTTTCAAAATTCAAAACAGAAGTAAGTACCTACTTAAGAACTTTTTTTATTTAAATGCATTTAAAAAAACATTTCTTTGGAATTAATCAAAATTTTCCAATTGATGTTTTTTTTTTGTTTCTTTGTTTAGAGATAGTAGATCGCTGTCAAATCAATTATGGCACCCAAACGACAAGCAAGAATTCACAACTGAACACTTTATTAAAAAAAAATCCCGCCCAAGGCATCAGTTAGTTATGATATAAAATTAATGGCATATTACAGAAGATATAGAAAAGTAGAAGGTATACTAAAATTATAAGAATGACCAAACAATCATATTATAAGGAGAAACTTGATGAGGTTAGAGGCAACACAAAACAGCAATGGAAAATAATAAAAGAAGCATTGGATATGCAAAAAGAACCAGTTTCCATAAATAGACTAAATGTTAAAAATAAGATTTTATCTATAAATGATAATCCAACTCCCATTACTAACCATGTCAATGACTTTTTTAGTGATGTAGGTCAAAATTTTGCTAATCTTTTATGCAGTTCAAATAATACTAGTGAAGAATGTTTAATTGAAAATTGTAATCCAACACGTTCTTTACAAAACGCCTGTTTTGAGTTTAACCCAACTAATTGTAAGGAAGTTCAAAAGGTGATTAATGAGCTTAAATCAGGTTTTTCAAGCGGAAATGACAGTATAAGTGCAATGGTCTACAAGCAAAATTGTTCTGAATTAGCCATACCTATTTCACACATTACAAATGTTAGCTTTGAGAAAGGCTTATTTCCTAATCACTGCAAAAATGCCAAAGTTGTACCTGTATTTAAAGGAGGGGATAACCTAAATGTTAATAACTATCGACCTATCTAACTACTTAACACTTTATCAAAAATAATAGAGAAATTAGCTAAAATTAGATTGATGACTTACATAAAAAAAGATGAAATTCTCTCAATTAATCAATTTGGCTTCAGAGAGAGTATGGGAACAAGTGATGCAGCTTTAAAAGTGATCACCACAGTCGTAGAAGCTCTAGATGCTGGCAACAAAGCAATGGATGTCTTTCTAGACTTGTCTAAGGCCTTTGATACCGTATCCCATGGTTTACGGCTTAAAAAACTTAATGCAATGGGTGTTGCTAATAAAGCACTAGATTGGTTCAGAACTTATCTTGGGAATAGAACACAGAGAGTAATGATTAATGATCATATTAGTTCAAATAAATCAATTGTATATGGTGTTCCTCAGGGTAGTGTTCTAGGTCCAATTTTGTTTTTATTATATATTAATGACTTTTGCAAATTATCATTCTTCGGTTCTTCAGTTGCATTTGCAGATGATACTGTTCTGGTGTTTACTGGTGATACTTGGGATGAAACTTATGCTAAGTGTGAGTCAGGATTAAAGATTGTTAAAACGTGGCTTGATCAAAACCTTTTAACTTTAAACACACAAAAACTAAATATATTACTTTTAGCATTTCTTCCGTAAGTCAACCCTCTGTAGACCGTTCCTTAACAATGCACGAGTGCAATTGTCAATCTTTGGAAAGAGTAGACAATATAAAATATCTTGGCTTAATTATTGATAAATATTTAAAATGGAATGATCATATTACTATATTAACAAACAAAATAAGAAAACTAGCCTATATCTTCAAGACCCTAAGAAATATATTGGACAAAGTTACACTAAAAACTGTATATTATGTCTTATTCAATCTCTTCTTTCATATAATGTTATATGTTGTGGTTCATGTTACAAGACTACACTAGAGTCCCTAAATGTTGCTCAAAAATTAATTTTAAAAATAATGTACAAAAAATGTTTTTTATATCCATCACACCGATTATACAGTGAAAGTAAAATTATCACAGTAAGGCAATTGTACATAATACAAGCTCTGTGTAAATTTTTTAACAATATTGATACTGCTATAAGGTCACAACAGGTGCACAATACTAGAATGGGTTCTTCTCTAGTGTATCAGCCGGCAAATAACAGAACATCATTTGGACAAAGGAGTTTTTCTTGTAAAGCTCCTTTGTTATATAATAGGCTCAGTGACAACATTAAAACTATAAATACGCTAAATTTATTTAAAAAAGTGATAAAAAAATCTATGTTAGCTGAGAGTGGTGATTTCGCTTTATCCGTGTTATCCCTTATGTTGTAATCAATGTTGAAACATTATATATGCTCGATATTATCATTATTATCTACTTATTATTACTTACTTACTACTATTTACTTATTATTACTTACTTACTACTATTTACTTCTTATTACTTTCTGATTACTACTTATTACTATTTACTTATAATTATATTTTTTTACCTACATTTTATTATTTACTTAATACTATTTACATAATTTTATTTTTTATCTACTTATTATTTACCTATTTTTATTTTTATTTAAATATTATTTACCTATTTTTATCATTATTATGTACTTATTATTATATACCTATTAATGTTTACTTAATATTTAATGTGTATTATTATGTGCTTATTAATATTTACTTATTAATATTTACTATCATTTACTTATTAATATTTACCACTCTTTCATGTATTATTATTTACTTATTAGTATTTACTGATCATTATTAAATTGTAAAGCCGCTCATATCAACACAGGCCTGTCCTAGGGAGATGAGTGTCTAATGTTTTGTTGTCATATTTAAATTTGATGAAATTAAATAAATAAATGGGAAATATTATGTTAAAACCAACGTGTTTATATATAAATATCAACATGTTTCTGAAGCAAAGCTTTCCTCTTCAGATAACACAGACGGCCTCCATGGTCGAGGGGTAAGGTTTTCGACTTTGAATCCGAAGGTCGCGGGTTCAAATTTCGGGGTGCACAAGTAAATTTTATTTAAATTAGTTGTGCTGTTTCACAATTAATTCATTTAAAAATAATATATAGCATATTTGCGGTCGTTCCAGAGTGGAAGATACTCTCAGTATCGCCCTGGTGAAAGTCCACCATTCAGAATTGAAACGTTACTTGAAATGGCTTTTATCCGTGTTTGGTGACCAGATCTGAATAGCCAGGTGTTCCCCACCTTCCTCTTCTCCTTCCCATCCCCAATACCTTCAGCCTCGCAACATTCCCCAATTGGGGATGCCATAGTCTCACTGGATCGAGACGGTTGGGAGCAGTTGGGACTCTTGTGCGGTATTCATATTAAAAAAAAGTATGTTGAGAAATAATGACAAGAATAAACAAATAATAAACATAGAAAAATAATACCGTAAAAATAGACAAATTGCAAACATAAACAAAAATGAACAATATGTGATGAAAGTAGGATAAAAATGTTAAAATAATTGAAAAAAACGAAATATTAAATATTACTTTAATATTAGAAATGAAAAATTATGTTTAAACAAAATATTTTATATAGTGATAGCTTCATACAATAGTAAAACATTTCCCATTGATTTTATATAGTGATAGCTTCATACAATAGTAAAACATTTCCCATTGATTTATATAGTGATAGCTTCATACAATAGTAAAACATTTCCCATTGATTTTATATAGTGATAGCTTCATACAATAGTAAAACATTTCCCATTGATTTTATATAGTGATAGCTTCATACAATAGTAAAACATTTCCCATTGATTTTATATAGTGATAGCTTCATACAATAGTTAAACATTTCCCAATGATTTTATATAGTGATAGCTTCATACAATAGTAAAACATTTCCCATTGATTTTATATAGTGATAGCTTCATACAATAGTAAAACATTTCCCATTGATTTTATATAGTGATAGCTTCATACAATAGTAAAACATTTCCCATTGATTTATATAGTGATAGCTTCATACAATAGTAAAACATTTCCCATTGATTTTATATAGTGATAGCTTCATACAATAGTAAAACATTTCCCATTGATTTTATATAGTGATAGCTTCATACAATAGTAAAACATTTCCCATTGATTTTATATAGTGATAGCTTCATACAATAGTTAAACATTTCCCAATGATTTTATATAGTGATAGCTTCATACAATAGTTAAACATTTCCCAATGATTTTATATAGTGATAGCTTCATACAATAGTAAAACATTTCCCATTGATTTTATATAGTGATAGCTTCATACAATAGTTAAACATTTCCCAATGATTTTATATAGTGATAGCTTCATACAATAGTAAAACATTTCCCATTGATTTTACCACAAAGTCATTTTAGATTTAGGGAAGAAGAGATTATGATATAGACGAAAGTAAGATGTGTTTGTAAGTAACACGCCGCACACGACTTCCATTTAGCTGAAAACACACGCTAAAGGCCTGCATGTCAAACAATTATTAGAAAAAATCAACAGTAATTACAAGTTTTACTTTCGTCAGTAAATTTTACAAAACTCTTCATTGTAAATAATGTATGTAAATTAGAATAAAAAACAAAACGTATTTACAAAATATTACTAAAATTAAAATGCATTATTTATCTTGTATTCGCCTTATTGTTGCATTTCTATTATCATGTACTTTTACTCGTCTATTTTGTTTATAATCTATTTTGTAGTAACTATCATGTACAACGAAACAAACTGTATCTATATTACATTCTTGATATATTTTATTTCTGTACTTAGTTACCATTCATTACTGTCGCTACATGGCGCTGCTCACCAACTCAAACATGAGAAATCTTTCTCTATTGAGTTGGGTAGTTTTTTGTTAAATAAATTTATACTTTTTTGTAATTAGCTATTAAGATATATTTGTACTATTAAATACTTTTTTTATATGTATTCATATTAAATAAATAAAGAATTTATATATCAGTGGCGTGCAGTCCATAAAGGCTGAGAAGCTGTCTAAACCATAAGAAAAAAATATCATTAAAAGATTTTAGACTATAGTAGACAAAAAAGCATGACTCATCTCTGTTAAATATTACGTTTATCCAAAATTTTGTGAACCTTTCAACCTACCTTTGGCCAGACTTCCTCAATCTAAATATTTTGTGAACCTTTCAACCTACCTTTGGCCAGACTTCCTCAATCTAAATATTTTGTAAACCTTTCAACCTACCTTTGGCCAGACTTCCTCAATCTAAATATTTTGTGAACCTTTCAACCTACCTTTGGCCAGACTTCCTCAATCTAAATATTTTGTAAACCTTTCAACCTACCTTTGGCCAGACTTTCTCAATCTAAATATTTTGTGAACCTTTCAACCTACCTTTGGCCAGACTTCCTCAATCTAAATATTTTGTGAACCTTTAAACCTACCTTTGGCCAGACTTCTTCAATCTAAATATTTTGTGAACCTTTCAACCTACCTTTGCCCAGACTTCCTCAATCTAAATATTTTGTAAACCTTTCAACCTACCTTTGGCCAGACTTCTTCAATCTAAATATTTTGTGAACCTTTCAACCTACCTTTGGCCAGACTTCCTCAATCTAAATATTTTGTGAACCTTTCAACCTACCTTTGGCCAGACTTCCTCCATCTAAATATTTTGCGGGATGCATGACGGAAAACCATGCATCCGCAATATCCGCGTACTGCTTGTACCAAAACCGTGAAACGTACCGCTTTCATTACTACTAATTTTTGTACCTGCTACTATCTGAACTCGATAAACTACTCAAAGCCTACCTTTGGACTTGAAACCACACCACTGGGATATATATATATATATAATATGTTTTTTTTTTATATTTTTATATTTAAAGTCTTTTTTTGTTTAATTTTATTTAAGTGTATATAATATGGAAAGAGTAGACAATATCAAATATCTTGGCTTAATTATTAATAAATATTTAAAATGGAACGATCATATTGATGTATTAACAAACAAAATAAGAAAACTAGCCTATATCTTCAAGACGCTAAGAAATATGTTGGACCAAGTTACACTAAAAACTGTATATTATGCTCTTGTTCAATCTCTCTCTTCATATAATGTCGTATGTTGGGGTTCATGTTACAAGACTACCCTAGAGTCCTTAAATGTTGCTCAAAAATTAATTTTGAAAATAATGTACAAGAAATGTTTTTTTTATATTCATCACACTTATTATACATTGAAAGTAAAATTATAACAGAAAGGCAATTGTACATAATAAGGTCACAACAAGTGCGCAATACTAGAATGGGTTCTTCTCTAATGTATAAGTCGGCAAGTAACAGAACATCATTTGGACAAAGGAGTTTTTCTTGTAAAGCTCCTTTGTTATATAATAGGCTTGGTGGCAACATTAAAACTATAGACTAGATAAATTTATTTTAAAAAAATGGTCAAAAAGTCTATGTTAGCTGATAGTGGTGATTTCGCTTTATCCTTATGTTGTAATCATTATTGAAACTTATGTATGCTCCATTATTATTACTTACTTATTACTATTTACTTCTTATTACTTACTTATTATTACTTACTTATTACTATTTAGTTATATATATATATATTTTTTACATACATGTTATTTATTTATTACTATTTACATAATTTTATTTCCCTATTTTTATTATTATGTACTTATTACTATTTACTTATAAATATTTACTTAATATTATATGTTTATTATTATATGCTTATTACTATTTACTGATTATTATTTACTTATTTTTATTAATGTATTATAATTTACTTATTACTATTTACTGATTATTATTAAATTGTAAAGCCGCTCATCTCAATACAGGATTGTCCTAGTGAGATGGGTGGCTAATGTTTTTGTTTTTATATTTAAATTTAAGAATAAATAAAAATATAACTTTAACCATATATAATTTCTGTATGCACTGCTGAAAACCGGCTGTACTCCGGGATACGGAATGTATAACTGAGCAGTGACCCCGTTGTCAATTACTAAAAATAAATAAAGTATTTAAAAGATAATAAAATAAAAAATTTATTAACAAATAAATATTTTAATTGTTATTATTATTATGTACATACTCTGCGGTAAAAGAATATTAAATGTCGCAGAATAATTTCTGCAAAAGATTGGAATTCACTTTCTGGCGTCATCATTCATAAATTAATATTCACCACTTTATTAATATACTCGTACATATATCTACATGTTCCGAAAGCGATGGCTCTCTTCATTAGGAATATATTGAATACTAAAAATAATAATGTCAAGTATAGATAAATGATAAAAATAGAACACAATAATGTAAGAATGAGAAAATTATAAACATAAACAAAAATTGATTGAAGTCGGTAAATAATTAATCAAAAATATTAATAAAAAAATATTATAAAACATTGAATAACAAATTTATTTTTGAAATTAAAAAAGAAATTATTTTTATTATTAATATTAGAAAATAAATTCAGGAAACAGCTAATTAATTATTATTTTTTGATTGGTTTTTAAAAATAATTCAATATTAACGCTTTTTCTGATTTCTAAAATTTCAAATTTGTCTAATTGTAGTCCGGTTGTATTTGTATGTAAAATTTTTAAGCCTTTATTTATATCAAAATAATGATTTGTTTCTGAAATACAAAATAATTTTAAATACATTTATAAACATCATAGTATTGGGAATAATTGAAGTGCATGCATGTTCGTAATTAAACCCAGCTAAGCTATTTATACAGCAGATAAGTGATTAATTTGTTTCATTGTCACAACGTAGTAATAAATTGCTACATTGGCTGACTAACATCGGTGTAGATGTGTCACGTATTTTATTTTGATTCGGCTTACTGTGAAACGTCATTAAGTCCAGTAAGACTATCAGTAAGAGTATCTCTCCTGACATAATATTTGATTTTGCGTGGAGAAGAGTGCGGATGACAGGGACTGCGGCGGCTGACCTGTCAAGTATATCGTGTAGTTAGTACTGTTAGTAGTATAAAATATAATAATCAATTCGGACAAGTAAAGCGCTGCGTTAGCGCCCGTGGAATTGCCTCCCGACTTCCTTTGGTTCGACGGCAGTCCGTCAATCTTCATTTTCCAAAACCTACCTCCTATACGAGTATAATAAACCGCCGCCGCAGCAGAAATTCCTCCGAAAAGCAGATTTCTCTGAATCTTATTTGCCGTCCAAATTGACGAGGGTTTCATCTCGACCTCCCTCAGTCTCGCCCCTGACTGATTGGCAGTTGGTTCTGCTAAATCTCCTCTAATCTGCCAATGTGTTAGAATCATAATTATCCAAAGATCAAGTCAGTGTCGTTGGAGAAGTTCGCCTTCTTCTTGCTTGTCATTTATCACAAATTGAGATGATTTATAAGTCACGGGATCTTGAATTGATGATTAAATTGAAACCCCACATAAATTTCCTTCAAATGGCATAGTACGTACTAAAAGTTTCGAGGCACCCATGTTTATAACGCTGAGTAGTTTTACGCAGACGACATGCTGATTTGACTCAGAGCCCGGAGCAAGAAGTGTAGTGCAGTTTTTAGGTCGGAAGGATTCAATCCCGACCCAGGCGACGGGTCGGACCATAAACTAAATAGTTTCCCGACACTTCGCAGGAGGGACTCCGGACTCCCTTTCTCTGTTCATACGACAGACTTTAGTCATTATTTAAAAGTTTAGTTGTTTTCAGCAGTAGCAATATCTGCTCACTAATGGCTTTTGTTTACCACACTCCTTGAAAGTGCGAAATAAGACTGAAATTAATTTTCCCGTTTTGCGCAATTATGTGTAAACTTTTATTGCGTTTTATGCAATTTTAGAAATAGCAGCCGGTAATTGTTTTTAATCGTTAAACCTACGTATTATTAGTTCCACCCTCGAAAGTTTGCTCGTCTTGTTATTTTATTATATATTTTATTTATTTTAGTACATAAAACAGGCAATATGCCCAAAACTTACATTCATGAATAATAATTAATAAGCACAATAAACATTATCTCGCAAAAATGATAATAAGAATGAAAAAGAAGTGAAAGGTCGAAAACATATTATAAAGTAGGTGTATAAACTAACTCACTATTGCCACCTGTGCTGATGGTACACTCGTTTGATACTTAATGAAGGGCATCATCAAATTATCAGTTTGATATTTTTTTTACAGTAACTCCACACAGGAGACCCTGAGAGAAATAATTTCCCTCAAGGCCTATATCGTCTTTGGGGATGCTGTGTGTAGGGTCTTTTAGAGGATAGGAAGGAGTGAACTTGGGTCTTGAAGAAACCCATGTTATAGTATGCTGGAAACACAGAGGCCGGCAGATCATTCCACAGTTGAGCTGTAGAACACAAGAACGAATCGTAGAAGCGACCCGTTCTCATGTGACTAATATCAACCGTGTGCAAATGTTGGGCGCGCATTTGGCGTGCTTCCCGACTATGCACCGGTGCCGAAGGGATCAATGACGCCAGTTCTTCAGTGCATCTTCCATTAAAATACCGATAGAACAAGGACAGCATTCCCACCTGACGTCTGTGCTCCAAAGATTGCAACCCGTTTGTTAAGATAGGCGAATCTATCAAACGGATCGCCCGATTCTGCATAGAGTCAAGGGTTTTTTTTTTAGATATTTAGGGACTCCTGACCAGAGGTGGCTGCCAAATTCTACAGTGGGGCGCACTTGCGATTTGTACAGGGTCAGCAGTTGTGTACTATTAAAGTATCTGCGGGCTCTGTAACTTTACTCTGGCTTCGATGGAGCCCCATACCTGAGCTGGTCACTTAAGGTTACACCAAGCATATCAATGGAGGGCTTGTTGGGAAGATTGCTTCCATTAAAGGAGACTAGATTGCCATTTCGATCCCTTTTAGACGTAATCAGACATGATTGGGTCTTTGAAACATTAAATTCGACGAGGTTATTCTTACCCCAATAGGAGACCCTCTCGAGGTAACCGTCCATTCTCTGCTTCAAAGCCCTCCGAGCCATTGGAGTGTGTGTGCCCTTTGGGGGCTTGTCAAACAAAAAGCAATCATGGACTGTACTGTCATCCGCGTTACAATGGATTGGTGCACATGTCAAGAGGTCATTGATGTGCAACGAAAACAATGTCGGAGACAGAACCGATCCTTGTGGGACGCCAGCATTTATTGAATGCGAGGAAGAGATGAAACCATCAGCAACCGTCTGAATCGATCTCTCCATCAAAAAGTCGGCAATCCACGTAGACAAGGAACACGGAAAGTCCGTAAGAAGGCAGTTTGTTGACAAGTCCTCGGTGCCAAACCCGGCCACAGGCCTTAGAAATGTCCAGTGAGACCGTTTGAATCTCACCATAACGTTCCAGGCACCGCCCTTCAAACATGCGTCACATACGCGAGAAGATCACCGCACGAGCGGTTCTGCCGGAATCCGTACTGTCGGTCGTTAATGATTTTGTTCTTCTCGAGGTATGTGAGCAGTTTGTCGTTGATCACACGTTCCATCACTTTGGATAGAACTAATGTGATCGCTATTGGGCATTAGTTGGCTGGGTTGGAGTGGTCTCCTTTCTTAGGTGTAATAATAATAATAATAATTGGATTATTAATTGTTTTTGTGTTTAATTCGTAGAACTCCATTTAATTTTTTTTAAATTTAATGTAAATCAAATTTAATAATGTTATAAGTTCTGTAAGTATTTTTAGTTGTTATTATTCGGCACCTATTTCGGCGTTTAAGGCCATTTTCAAACTGTGGTTAATCCACATTGCGACGACTTATTTACATGATTTAATTTACCCCCACTCCTTTAAAATTTGGATGGATGGGTAATGATTTATTATCGGTAAAACCGATTTAGTTAGAAAGCAATTAAAACGACCCTAATATAACATTAATTAATAAAGTAAGGAAAATTATATACTAACCGCTTCTCAGTATGTTCACATTATCAAAAAAATACAACACAGTTAAATAAATCAATTAAGTAAACGTTATCAGTTAAATACGAGTAAAAACACATTATAAATGTGAAAACCTCACAGAGTTCAGAATTTTAATTGTTATTATTAGTTTAATTATCAGACGATTATTTTTTAAGTAACAAGGATCCAAGTAATCTTCATTACGTATTTTATTTATTTTATTAACAGGTCTAAGTAGCACAGACGATTATTTTTTAAGTAACAAGGATCCAAATAATGTTCATTGTGTATTTTATTTATTTATTATATCTACGCATACCTACGTTGATTCTTTTTTGCATTAATAAAGAGTTAGAGTTTTAAAACACAAATAACAGTTTTTTTAGAAAATTTCACTTGGACATCCTATGGTTTTCTCTCATGAAATACGAACAGAGACAGATGGAAATCAAGTAGATATATCCGAGACATTTTCTAGTGAGTGCAAATAAATTCGGGTAAAATCTTGTAGTTACGATAAAAAGGTAGCAGCTAAAAGTATATTGGAATCAATTAATTGAGGATGATATTGACAGGGTTCGAGTCCTAGCTGCTGCCGTTACTTTTTTCTTTTCTTTGTCTTTTCGGTTTCATGCTTCGTTCTATAGTTGTTAATATTATATTTAATGATTAAAAAATACTACGGATGAGGTTTATAAGCTTCAATAAATTATTCCAAAAATATTCTTTGCCATTCCATTACGGATTCATGCAGACAAAAAGTCTATTGTGGACCAGCCGGTTAAAAGCGCGAAGCACATTTCAAACAATCTGAAGTTGGGAGGACGTGCATCACAGCAAACCCTCAAAACTATTGTGGACCAGCCGGTTAAAAGCGCGAAGCACATTTCAAACAATCTGAAGTTGGGAGGAAGTGCATCACAGCAAACCCTAAAAACTATTGTGGACCAGCCGGTTAAAAGCGCGAAGCACATTTCAAACAAACTGAAGTTGGAAGGATGTGCATCACAGCAAACCCTAAAAACTATTGTGGACCAGCCGGTTAAAAGCGTGAAGCACATTTCAAACAAACTGAAATTGGAAGGAAGTGCATGTAACACTTTATCTCATGCTATTTCTCGACTCTATCTCAGCATTCGTGGGTGGGTCTGATGGATGAAGTGCGGGAAGGTCGTGATACAGTAAATAAAACCCTAAGGTAGGAAAACATAGTCTTTATTGACTATACAACCCCAATTATCATGGTAGAGGAAGAAAAGAGTGGAGAGTAAGACTAAGTTAAAAAAATAATTGATTAAAAGGCTAAATGATGGCTCTTGTGGTCACAATCTTCTCCTTCGGCTTCAGGAAAGGCCGCTCCAGCCCGGATGTTCACCGATTCCCACGGTCCGTGATGCGAAGTCCACGATGACTCGTCGGAAGCTCCATCCGCCACAGCTTCTTCCGTGAGGTTCAGGCAATAGGATGTATGAATGCTACCATATCATGTGTGGTCCTCGATGCAGCAGCTACTTCCTCGTGTCCACACATTACTCCGCAGGGATTCCTCTCCGAAGCACAGGGCACGCGCGGTTAGGTTTTATCACCTACCATTTGGCCATCATTAAGCAAAAAATATACCTACTTCGGGTAATTAATTAGACACTCTCCGGCGTCAAACGAAACAGTCACTTAACATAACTCCTCCCAAAAACTCCCGGCACTGTCCGCCGTGTCAAGTCACCTCCCCGGCCATCTTGTCTTCTTCTGCCGCTTCCTTCCGTCCGATGTCTCCCATAGATATTTTCTCCAATCTCTTCCTTAGACAATATCAGTGATGCCTTTTTAAGCGGGGTCAGTATTTACGTTACAGTTTGTACATTTTTGCATTGTTGTATTTTCCTACCTACCTTTTCTAGTTGCGTACAATTGTGTAGAAAAGGTTCTGTTGATTGGCGAGTTCTGATAAGCAGAACTTCTCACTTTCGGAGCATAAAACAGTAAATGAGATCTCCCACCTTTAACAATCTGTATTAATAATGTAATTTCATGAATATTTGATTTTGATAATCGTCTTTGGTATTTTTGTCATCATAATATGAACATATTATGTATGTACTTACTTCTATTTACTTATTTAATGAGATTGTTATAAATAAATAAATTGTAACAAAATGAGGATGCAACAGAATGAAACTTCTACAAAATTACAAGATAACGTAACCGTAGAAGCGACGGAGATACAGACCTGATGGTATAGTTGGGCAAGGTGTGTTTCCGCTGAAGCGCCCTCCGTGCGTGCGCCTGCAGCAGCGCGGCCAGCCGGCCCCTTAGAGGGCGCGCCCGCAGTTCCAGGTGCGGGGGCGATACGAACGACAGGGACCAGTGCGTGTAGGGCACCGTGGTGAACCTCACGCGTGCGCGCCCCAGGAGGCCCACCACTGGAAATAGGAGGCAAATTTGCAATGTTTTTTACAAAAATGCACTGCGGCAAATCTATCAAAGTCTCCAATAAATTGATAATATGAAAAAGGATAAGTTGTTGTCTCTCTGGTCCGTGGATAATAGAAGCTGGGAGATATGGCATGGAAGTGTGCTGAATGTCGCCGAGCTATAACCAAACTGCACGAACCATAAAAACGGCTACGCCATGTAAGTTATGCGTTTGGTATATAGGTAGAAATATGATCCCTGAGACGTATGTGTGGTAAAACCATGTATGACCATGACCGTGTGAAAAAAGTTGAGATTCGCAAAGAATTTAAATAAGACTGATGTAAGTGTGACGAGTAAGATTAAGAAAGGGATGATTAGATAGTTTGGGCATATGTAAGGAGAATATGTGACGCAAATGTGAATGGTAGAAAAAGTCAGGGACGCCCGTGGAAGACATGCCACGATTAAGTGAACCAAATACTTGAGTCGGGCCATATCAAGAGTATATATGAGACGATGTATGAATAGAATGAAGCAAGGAGTGTGTGCCAAGACCGAGTTGTTTGGCAGTCCGTCCTCTCTACCTACCCCTGTGGAGAAACGGTGCGATGGTTGTTAGTTAGTTAGAAAGAACAGGGGCAGCCAATAACTTAGAAATTACTATCCTTCATGTAGCAATGTAATGGTAATTTTTTTTAATTCCTACAAAATTTGTAAACATAACCTTATAATGACAAAGTGACAAAAGTTTTGTGTTTGCATCTCGTCCTGTCGAAGGATAATGCTACTGACGGTTTTCTCTAAAGAGCGATTGTGCAGTGAACTCCCATTAAAAATGTGAGATAGTAAAACAAACCTGCATTACAATATAAACATATTTTAAAAAGCAAGCCATTAAAATTCCAGTACTGTGTGGAATGGATTCAGCACATATGGGCTCTCGATCCCAAGTAAACCATCATACAAAAAAACCAAAATGACACAATCCCCTGATGGTGAAATTAAATAATCTAGGCCGAATCATGCCGAAAGTTTGTTCCCAGTACTAATTGAATGTTTGAAGACACGTGACCTCGGAAGATCGACGTGTGTCACTAGATGGTGACACTCGTCAAACCCTATCGGGCAATTTGCCGGCCGACTGAACTTTGCAAAATAAGGATTATTATTTTACTCTCCATCGTTAGTAGCAAATATTTGTAAGTTTTTATTTTTTGTTCCAGCATTTCTATAATTGTTTGCTTTTAATGGTATTTGTAAATCTACTGATAAAACGAACGATTATAATGCATACTTTTCTTATCGTATTCAAAATTCAATCCTTTTTTTTTTCGTTATGTTATGTTGTAGCGTAAAAATGATACGACGGCTAATGTTCTCTCATCTCAAGATTCGTGGGTGAGAATGATGGTGAAGCACAGGGACGTGGGATGTATTGATTGATACAGTAAATAAAACCCTTGTAAAAGGAAAGAACATAAATTTAATGATTCTATAACCACGTCTATCATGGTTTAGCAAAGAAAAAAGTAAAGAGAAGGATTGATCCCAACACGAAAAGGTTCAAACAATAATTGATGGCTCTCATGGTCCGACTCCTCTCCTCAGCATCATGGAAGGCCTCTCCAGGTCCAGATGCTCACCGATCGTAGTAATCTCCAAAAAAGAAGTCTAGGACGACTCTTCTGAAGCGCCATCCGCCATAGCCTCTTCCGTGGGGTCCAGACAATGGAATATGCAGATGCTACCTTATGTCCTTTTTGGTCCGCTCATCACTTCTTCCGAGATTTTCACCACAGCAGCAGGCACGCGCGGTTTGGCTTCATCGCCTCACAATCCGGCCATCGATCAATCAATAAAAACAAAAAACACACCCACTTCGGGCAAATTTTGTAGACGCCCTCCGACGTCAAACAAAATAGAAAATCAAAAAACATAATCTCTCCCAACAAACACACGTCGATCACGACCGCTCCAGTCAGGTTATATCGCCCGCCATGTTGAGTTGCTGCCTCCCGTCTCCCGTCTCCCATAGACATCCTCTCACCAATCTCTTCCGTAGACAATTATCCCAATCATAGACTCGGGGTCAGTATTTACGTTACAATTCCCCGCTTCCCCGTAAAAATTTTATGCCGCTAAGTGAAGTAAAATTTGACCTAACCTTCCTCTCTACTCTTTTCAATTACAGAAAAAACTGAAAACAAAGAAAACAAGTAACAACCAATATAAAACAAAAGTCAAAATTGACAAACAAAATGGTATATCTTAGTATGACAATACACAAAAAATCAAGTTGTGATACATTGGTGGTTAAGCATAACCGAAAAGCAAGGAAACACTTCATACTTATAATCCTCAAGCAACTTATAAAATAAAAAAAAATAAACAAGTTACATGAACCAAACACTTCCTCACTTTATGAGAGTCAATTTCTCTAGGTTAACACTTGTGAGGTTTGGAGAACTCAAGCTCCCACTTCAAAATTTTCAAAAAATTATTTTTATTATTAATAATACCCTACTTAACTAATCCTCTCTTCCTCTTAACAAAAATTACAATTACCATGCAGTTTCAACAGGGTTTTTTTTTTTTTTTTATATGTATCTAAAGAATTAGACACAGTATACCAATATCCATTGGATAGTTTGCGTATTCACCTCCAAAAATTTTCCTCGTCGTATAGTTATAGAACTATTTGGTTGTCATTTAGCCATTGCTAAATAGTATAAAGATGAGGGTTTACATGTTACAATACCTATCTATTCGTGTGGTTTCAAACAAGTACATTTGTCAATATTTATATATATATAAACTTGCAAAGTACAATTTCTCTCGAAATTTTACATCTTCCTATCTTTTCAAATTGGTGCTCGATTTTTTTTTAATCAAAAATCGACACTGGTACAAATTGGTGCTCGATTTTTTTTTCAAAAATCGACACTGGTTACACAAAAATACTTGATAAATTTACGCTGGTGTTAGCAGTGTAAAAATAGTATATATTTACTAAACCTATTGGACAAATCAACTTAAAAATACTTATCAACATATTATAAACAGTGGTATTACTAGATCTAAACTATCTACTAATCATCTTCTCCTGTTCAAGGAGGCAGAAGATGTTTACTCCAAATTGGTAAATATTTGTTTGTTGTGTGCATGCATTAGCAGTACTACACTTGATACTTAATACTAATATTATTACAAAAAAAATCTTACTTTCTAAATGTCTATACTATATTCTTTAAGGAAAGAGATACCAACTTACTTTAGACATAATTATAAACTTAGAATATACATTAAACATTATAGTTACTAATTAACAATTAAAACTATTTTATTATCTGTGTGAAAGAAAGTAGCTCAAAATCTCCCAGACAGAATATATTAACTATCCTTTTCGAGTGTGTCGTAGTAATCTCCAAAAATTCTAATTTAACTTTTACTCCGGTGCACTCCAAAAGCATAATTTTACCTACGGCTAAACAAATTAAATACAAAGAATACCTACTATAAATATATACATATTGTCAGGTAACACACCATCAGACCGGTAACCGATTTAACTTTCATTTAGAGTATTCGGAATTATTAGAGGTAATTAACCGATATACCGTAGCGACAACAATAATATCCGATATATATGTATATATCATGAAAATTCTTAAGTTTAATTTTCGAGGTACACTATTGGTATGTACCTATGTAAAAAATAATCAAAATTATTATAAAAACAACAAAAAAAAAATCAATCCCCGTTTTTTTTTTGTTGTTTATTTTGTTAGGGCGCCACTGATCTAAAAGATCAGAGAAACAAATAATATGTTTCTATTCTAGTCTAATGAGGATAAGTGTCAAAAAATATCATCAATAAATTAGAATTTGTGTTTATTCTGAGCACCTGTATTGAAGGTACCAAACTCCAGTACATGTGACCACAATAACACCTTTAAAGAAACAAGTGAAGCGACATGAAGGGTTGGTAGTCCCACATGCTACCACACTGGCTTCTTACAAGAAAATTAACCTAATACTTAATCTAAACGAACTATATCCTTAACATGAAAATTACCTACTACTTTGCCTTGCATATCCGCAAGGGTATAAACTAAGTTAGAGACTTTGGTTTTAACAACATTTTGTACAAACCTCGGAGCTAATTTATGCGAAAAGAAATTGGGTCCACTGGACTGGACAAAATTTTTCCGCCACACAATATCTCCCACCTCATAATTTACCGATTTGCGACGTAAATTATAATGCTTTGCATTCTTTCTATAAGCCTGTAACAGAGCCTCTGAAACTTTTTCATATATAGGAGCCAAGTCCTCTAATTTCTTAGCAAAGTTTTCTCTCGATTCTTCTAGACTTGAGTCCGATACGCCTGTCGAGACATAATTTTTGTGAAAATTACCATTAATGACCTGTTCACGACCGTGCATCAAGAAGAAAGGCGTATAACCTGTTGCAAAAATTACCGAATTATTTAGGGCTGACTGAATATGTGGCAGAAATCTGGACCAATTACGCTGGTCAGACTCGGACAAAATAGACAGTGCTGTACCTATTGTTTGGTTATAGCGTTCGACGACATTGTTTTGAGGTGTGTAAAATGCGTTGTAAAAAGGTGGAGGCACATTATAATCAGACAGTAACTGTTTAAATTCTTTAGATATAAATTGTTTACCGTTGTCGCATACAAATGTTTGTGGAACGCCATGAACAAGAAAAATGTGCTGTTCTACATTTTTTACAATACTTTTTGTGGTAGCATTTCTAAGCGGAAAAATCCAGGTATATTTAGAGAACACATCTACGATTGACAATATATACATAAACCCAGAGTAACTACGTGGCAGTGGACCGACTAAGTCTATTGAAAGCATTTGCATGGGTCTGGTTACAATCTTAGGATTTGAAGAGATGCCCGCTGGCGCAGATGTATTGATTTTATGTGCTTTGCATGTCTTACATCGATTAACAAAATTCTTAACATCCTGGTACATTCCTGGCCAATAAAAATGTAAATGCACCTTTTTGTAAGTTCGAAATACTCCCGGATGGCAAGAAAGATCCGCTTCGTGTTCTTGTTTCAATGTTTCGGTTCGCTTTTCAAAAGGAACAACCAGCTTCCACGCCGTATCTTCACAAAGAGCGAAACGAGTTTTGCTATGCCTAAAGAGATCATTACCCCTAATTTGAAAATTGACAAAACGTTGGGGTGAATTTTTACAGTTTGTAAATAATGTGTTGTACCATTTATCATTTGTTAAATGAATCGTGGTAGGTATATCCGTTGATGTCACTAATGCTACCTCCATGCGCGACAGTGCGTCCGGTACCGTATTTAGTTTACCTTTTCTATGAACAACGTCGAAAGAAAATTGAGAAAGACGAGTTGACCAACGAGCTAAACGACCTGTGGGGTTTGTTAGAGAAACTAACCACTGTAGGCTCGAGTGGTCCGTAATTACAGTAAAGTGTGTTCCTTCAACATACGGTCTGAAATGAGTGACAGAGTCTAGAACCGCAAGTAGCTCGCGCTCCGTAACACCATAATTACGTTCATGAACGTTTAAGCAACGCGAAAAAATAACTTACCGGGTGTTCTTCACCATTAAAATTTTGTGTTAATACACCGCCTATCCCGACTGCGCTAGCATCACAATGTATTACAAATGGTAATTTGAAGTCAGGACAGTTAATAACCGGCGCTGTTGTCAGTGCCTCTTTTAATTTGTTAAACGAATTTTCCGCTGCCTTGGACCATACAAAATTGCTTACTCCTTTCCTTGATCCTGTAAGTTTAGTCAGAGGAGCTGCTATCGTGGAAAAATCTTTAATGAAACGACGATAATAACCGCATAATCCTATGAAAGCCTTTATTTGTTTTGAGTTCTTCGGGATCGGGTAATTTTTAATGCATTCTACTTTAATGGGATCTGTTCTCAGTCCTTCCGAATCTACAATATATCCCAAATACTTTAACTCCTTTTTACAAAATTCGCTCATTTTTAAGTTTATTGTTAGTCCGGCTTCTTTTAAACGATAGAAAACCTTCTGCAAAAGCTTTAAGTGCGATTCAAAATTTTCCGAAATTAATATTAAATCATCTACATATCCAAATACGTTATCATCAAATTCTGGGCCAAACAGTTTATCAATTAAACGTTGCAATTCACTAGGTGCATTTTTTAGGCCGAAGGGCATACGCGTAAACTCATAAAGACCATACCCCGGAACAACAAATGCCGTTACAGGAGCTGAAGATTCATCTAGAGCAATTTGCCAGAACGCTTTCGAGAGATCTATAGAAGAGATGAAACGCGCACCCCGTAGCTTATCTACAATCCGAGATACATAAGGTAGTGGGTATGAATCTCGCCGAATGACGCCATTAATTTTACGACTGTCTAGGCAGAATCTCGCAGAACCGTCTTTCTTTGTTACCAACAGAACCGGGCTAGACCAAGCCGAACGTGATGGACGCACAACTCCCAAAGCTAACATATCTTTCAATTCAGCTTCTAATAGGCGTTGACGTGCTGGAGACAAAGGATAGTATCGTTGTTTTATCGGTTGACCCGTGGTCTCGATATGATGTTGTACCAGGTGCGTAAGTCCTAATCCACATTTTTCAAAAGATATGTTTTCAAATTGTCTAATTATTTTTTGCAGCTTACGATTATCTCCGGAAGTAAGAAAATTGGCTGCAGTAACTTTTCGAATCTCACCCACCGTAGTCTTCAAATTACTGCTGTCCACCCTTGGGAACAATTGCGGAGCTAATTGGAATTGTTTCCAAAAGTCGACCCCTAAAATAATCGTAGCTGATAGAGAAGGAATTATGAAGAAAATAATTTTTTCCGTTGTTTCCCTATAAGTTACTGGTACCTCTATTGTGCCAATAATATCCTGACGCTTACCATCAGCAGTTGTGACGAATGATTTACAACTAATTATTTTTAATCCTAAATTAACAAAATATTTGTAAGTGTTTCCACCAAAACAACTTACAGAAGCACCGCTGTCAAAAAGACATGAAAAAATTCTATTCGAAATAACAATATTAACATGAGGCCTTGTGTCATTTCTATTGTGTTCCAGAGGCATAGATGCGTCCATCGTTTGCGCTCCTGAACACCTTAGATTGCCAGAAACTTCAGCCGATTTCCCCCCATCTTCGTACGCAAGATGGTGAAAACCGTACTTTAGTTTTTTTGAACTATTGTTACGAGAATTGTTGCCTAATTTTCTCTTCCTACAAAAATTCCACGTATGCCCCGGTATATTACAAAAATTGCATTTCAAATCGGCCCTATTCCCAGGAAAAGAAGAAGAAGGAGATTGATTATTAATTCTCTTATGAAAATAAGCGGTGTTAGTATTTCCCTTATGCGTGTTGTTTATTGCTGGCTTCGCAGTAAACATTTCTAGTTGTTCACAGACAGCAACTAATTTATCACAGTCGGAAGTGTCACTTGAAGCAAGTACACTTGCATATTTGTTTAATAAACTATGCTTGGCTAGTTTTACTAATTGCATTTCGGATAAATTGTCAACAAGTTTAGAGTTAGCTATTTTTAAATTCGCGACAAAATCTGCTACCGACTCGTCCGATGATTGTCGCATATTGTACAAGTTACGCGACGCCTGCACTTGTGCATCTTCACGTTCGTAACGCGCTAGTAACAATTGCTGCAGATCTCTCCACGTCAGATTGTCTTTACATATAGAGCGAAACCATGTAGCTGCTTTTCCTTCCAGCAAATCACCAAATCCGAGGACAACATCCTCTATTTTTGTTCTCCTGCTTCTACACAATTCTTTTATCTTATACAAGAAATCTCTGACGTCAGAGGTTCCGTCATATTTCAAATCCCATTTGTAAACTCCTATCTCGCCACTTGTTGAATAATAATAATGATTTGTTATATTCGTAACCTGAGATTCCGTGGGTTTATTATTTGAACCTAAAACTTCTTTAAGAGACGCGTTAAATTTACGTGCTTGTGCCCGCATTTCCGCAAGAGTCGCCTCCGGACCGATTTCTTTTTCCTCTAAAATAGTGGACAATTCCTCTTTCGAATAACTGTTAATGTTGTTAATCTCCATTGTAAACAGAATTAAATTACTTATTTATAAATTATCCGAGACGCAAACAATCGTGTACACGCAACACCATCTATTGTCAAAATCATGAATCATTTAAATTTCATTTATTTAAATTTATTTGCATTAGTTTTAGTTACCGACGCCAGGAAATGCCTGTGTCGCAAAAATAATTACCGTTTCTTTCAAGAATAACAATGTCACAAATATGCCAAAAATTACGACAATTAATATTTACCAACCTTCTAATGGCGTGATCGCTGACCTCATGTATGCACACATATACATAAACAATATTATGATATAATTAACAATATTTCTGTATCAATCCATACATCACACCACACGAACTTCACCCATCAATTCCCGAGTCCGTGTCCATAATATCTTAAATATTATTCACAAAAACGTTGAGGCGCCATAATGTAGCGTAAAAATGATACGACGGCTAATGTTCTCTCATCTCAAGATTCGTGGGTGAGAATGATGGTGAAGCACAGGGAAGGGGGATGTATTGATTGATACAGTAAATAAAACCCTTGTAAAAGGAAAGAACATAAATTTAATGATTCTATAACCACGTCTATCATGGTTTAGCAAAGAAAAGAGTAAAGAGAAGGATTGATCCCAACACGAAAAGGTTCAAACAATAATTGATGGCTCTCATGGTCCGATTCCTCTCCTCAGCATCATGGAAGGCCTCTCCAGGTCCAGATGCTCACCGATCGTAGTAATCTCCAAAAAGAAGTCTAGGGCGACTCTTCTGAAGCGCCATCCGCCATAGCCTCTTCCGTGGGGTCCAGACAATGGAATATGCAGATGCTACCTTATGTCCTTTTTGGTCCGCTCATCACTTCTTCCGAGATTTTCACCACAGCAGCAGGCACGCGCGGTTTGGCTTCATCGCCTCACAATCCGGCCATCGATCAATCAATAAAACAAAAAAAACACACCCACTTCGGGCAAATTTTGTAGACGCCCTCCGACGTCAAACAAAATAGAAAATCAAAAACATAATCTCTCCCAACAAACACACGCCGATCACGACCGCTCCAGTCAGGTTATATCGCCCGCCATCTTGAGTTGCTCCCTTGCGTCTGCCGTCTCCCATAGACATCCTCTCACCAATCTCTTCCGTAGACAATTATCCCAATCATAGACTCGGGGTCAGTATTTACGTTACAATGTTTAACGTTATGTTCCTAAGTAAAGAAAGTTTCGACAAATGTCGTATTGTCTCAAGTCGCCAGTTACACAATATTGTTTTTTTTATTTTTTTATTGGGCTTTCTCTGGCGTTGTTTCGGCTTTGAAATTGAAAGGAGTTGGGTTTGTCAATTTGTCACCCATATTCTTGTTATAATAAGCGTGTACGTATGAAAAAAGGGTTGAAATTAAAAATAAGGGACCTCCGCGACTTAATCTATTTTTGAACCCAAAAATTCACTCGAGTTTTTAAATGCTAGTGGTACATGAAGCTGCCGCTGTGTTCGACGATTCATGTCCAATGACAACAACAGGACATACATTTTGATGAAATATATCTTCTTTTGAATTTCTGATTGAACCTCCAGTTAAAAAGATCACAAATCGCCACTAGTTAATGCCAAACAGTTTCTTTTACTTACTGAGAAGTACATATTTTGATTGCGACAACTTTGACAGGCTTTAAACAGCTCCTAACCTTCAATATCTAGACACGCCGTCTTGCCGAGCAGCATGCCAGCATCTACGGCCAGGCGGAACCCCCCGGAGTAATCCAGGTCCAGCAGCAGGTCGAGGGTCCGCAGGCGGCCTCGCGGGCCTAGATCCACTTGCTGGACTCCGGCCCAGCGCACCCTCGGGGCCGAGTCCCCCATCACAATGCTGCGGACCTGGTCGAAACAAATACATATGTAGATTATTAGATTTTTACTGGAAGCAAGCAAATTTATTATAGACAAGCGCAGATGTGTTAAAAATCACGGGATATTATAATTGTAGGATTTGTACAGCTGAAAGTTTAATGTTTGAAAGATGAAAGTTTTTAAAATAAAAAATTCATATGTTAACATTTTTTTTTTAAATATTGACATGGCCGGGAATTGAACCACGATCTACAGCTTGAAAGGCAACTATGCTGACCATTAATTCATTATATATATTTAAAATAAGAAATACGTATTTTTGAATTAGAATATTAAGTACATCACATCGGAAATTATGTTGTTTAACTTTTATTGTGCTAAAATTACCCATGGGATGCGCAAAATTTGTATCCGTTGAACGCCGGCGTATCTGATTGACAATATTAAAAAATCTCATTTCACTGAATATAAGTAGTTATTCTGGGGAAACTACTTATGATAGATATATACAATTTTTATAAGTATGTATAGACATTATCTGGTTAGACGGTACATTTACAAAATCATAATAATTTTATAAAAAACAAGTAAGTTATTACAAAAATAGACTTGGGCGGGCAGCGTGCAAATTTATCCTTGGCACACTACGGAAGGATTTGATGGCGGGAGATCGGCGTTCCAAAGGTTATAATTATTCCATAGACAGGAACATTAACATAGGACATTGAACACAAGAACATGTTGTAAAAGCGACCCAAATGTTGGGTGGGTATTATAGTGCCGAAGGGATCAATGACGCTAGTTGCTCGGAGCATCTTTCATTTAAATTCCCGTAGAATAAAGGACAGCACCCCCTGATATCTGTGTTCTAAAGACTGCATTCCGTTTGATACTACTTAAATACTTCTGTAGCTACCTGCTGAACTGGCCACTAACTAAGATGTACTATTTCAATAGCAGAACGGTGACAGTAGTGACATCTACATTTTCCATATACCAGGGGTGTTAGTTGAAGTTTGCCGGTTTTACTCATAGATGTCGCTAGAGATATGTATACATTTCTATGATTTGGCATCTATGTCATATTTTTCTATGGACATTAACCTTCAAAAATACACAAGTTACATTATGCCAAAATAATAGTGTCATAGTTGGTTACCTCAGTGAATATGTCGAGTTTTGTTCCAAGTAAATCGCATTTGCGGCATTCGTTGCTTTTCTTATTTCATCAAAAGAAAAAAGCAGTTGAAGCTCATCGGTTGCTGGTAGAAACTTATGGTGAACATGCTCCAGTGATTAGAACATGTGAGACATGGTTTCGTCAATTTAAAAGTGGAGATTTCGATTTAACAGGCAATGAACATCCTGGTGCAATGAAAAAGTTCGAAGTCGAGGAATTGCAGGCGTTATTGGATGAAGACCCAACCCAATCGCAACAACAATTGGCCCAAACACTTAATGTGACCCGAGGAGCAATTTGCCAACGTTTAAAAGCCATGGGAAAGATCCAAAAGTATGGAAAATGGGTACCACACCAAATGAACGAGAGACAAATCGAAAATCGAATAACCATTTGTGAAATGGTGCATCAAAGGTTCGAAAGGAAATCTTTTCTGCATCGAATTGTCACGGGGGACGAAAAATGGATTTATTTTGAGAACCCGAAGCGGAAAAATCGTGGCTTTCACCTGGTGAGGCCGGCCCATCGACTCCAAGGCCAAATCACTTTGGCCGTAAGACAATGCTCTGTATTTGGTGGGACCAGTGTGGTGTGGTATACTTCGAGTTATTAAAACCTGGTGAGACGGTGAATACGGATCGCTACCGACAACAAATTATCAATTTGAATCATGCGTTGATTGAAAAACGGCCGGAATGGGCCCGAAGACATGGCAAAGTTATCTTACAACATGGCAACGCACCGCCTCATACAGCTTAAGTAGTGAAGAACACTCTCAAAGCATTGAATTGGGAAATATTATTACACCCGCCGTACTCTCCAGACCTTGCCCCGTCCGACTATCACCTTTCGCATCGATGGGACACTCACTCGCAGTGCAGCGCTTCGCCAATTTTTAAAAAGTCGAAAAATGGCTCGTCGAATGGTTTGCCTCGAAAGAGAATTTTTTTTTTTGGAATGGTATCCATGATTTGCCTCAAAGATGGGCAAAATGTATAGAATCCGATGGTCAATACTTTGAATAAAAAAAATTTGAGATTCCCTTGAGAATTAAGCGTTTTTTTAATTGAAAAAACCGGCAAACTTCAACTAACACCCCTGGTAGTCGCCGGTTTTCCCTAATAGAAACATTCTGTTCCTGTTGTTTGGCTAGATTAGATTATCTCCTTTTATTCTGTGTTTAATTCAAATTATTTGTTATTTCGTCTTCTAACTTGTATTTTGTGAATTTAACCATAAGCTTTTATAACTGTTATTCAAATAAATCAACTCCTATTAACCATTGGTGAGTCATTTTCCTAAGTCATTGATCCTAACACACGGTCCTTTGATTTCCGTTATATTAAATATAAATATACTCATAGGAAACTATAAACACATAATTCCCAAATACATTGATTACTAAAGTTCGTATTACTTACCCCGAGGGACTCAAACAGCTTCCCCGACGTGGTCCTGGTGATGAGGTCCTCGCACTCCTGACCCAGCTTGCGGTGCAGCCAGGCCAGCGGAGCGGGGGCCACCTTCAGCTCCTGCACCAGGAACTGCAGAGCCAGCGAGAGCGCAGCCGCGCAGTCTGATCCCATCCCTAGCTGTTCTACTTCCTGAAACAAACCAAAACAAGACGGTTAAAGATACATTGAAAAGGTTCCAGATTAGAATTCCATCTCAATATAACTAGTCGATGAAAATAACAACTAGATGCCGACAATGTCTAAGGCTATTGATCAAAATATGGGTCAGTTGGACATACGAGGTTTGTTCAAAAGAAAAGGTGAATTTCGAAAGTATTTATTTATTCATCAATATCCATTTTCTCCCCTCAGATATAATGCACTTATGCCAGCGCTTCTTCCAATCCTCGAAGCACTTCTGGAATGCGCTTTTCGGTATGGCCATCAGCTCGCTCTTCGATTCTGACTTTATCTCATCAATTGTGGCAAAACGCTTTCCTTTCATTGGTCTCTTCAGTTTCAGGAATAGGAAAAAGTCGCAGGGAGCCAAATCTGGTGAATACGGTGGTTGAGGCATGGTTACGGTGTTGTTTTTGGCCAAATAATCACGAACAAGCATTGATGTGTGAGCTGGTGCATTATCGTGATGCAAATCCATGATTTGTTTTTCCACAATTCCGATCGTTTGAGCCGTATTGCTTCACGCAAACGTTGCATAACTTCTTTGTAGTATTCCTTATTAACGGTACGACCTGTTGGCAAGAACTTATGATGCACCACGCCATTGTAATCGAAGAAAACAGTGAGCAAAACCTTCACATTTGATCGAACTTGGAGTGCTTTTTTCGGTCTTGGCTCTTCTGGCCGCTTCCATTGGGATGATTGGGCCTTGGTTTCGACGTCATAACCATATACCCACATTTCATCACCAGTTATGACCTTTTTGAACAAATCTGGATCGTCGTTGACGTCATTCAACAACTCCTGAGCGATACTCATGCGACGTTGCTTTTGCTCAAAAATTTAGCAATTTCGGAACAAACTTCGCTGCCACACGTTTCATGCCCAAAACATCCGAGAAAATTGCATGGCATGAGCCGATTGATATGCCAACATCCTCTGCAACTTCCCTAATAGTGATTCGACGATTTTCCAAAACCATTTTCTTCACTGTTTCAATGTTTTCTTTGTTTGTTGACGTGGTTGCAACTCCAGGTCGCTCATCGTCATTAACATCTTCTCAGCCTTCTGTAAAGCTCTGGTACCACTTATAAACACTTTTTTGAGACAAAGTAGACTCGCCGAAAGCCACAGTCAACATTTTAAGTGCGATGGAGCACTTTATTCCATCTTTAACACAAAATTTAATACATATTCTTTGATCCATTTTTTTCAAAAGTAAAAAATCGAAGAACAAACAAAAACGTGACTAACCTTTCCAGTTGTCAAAAACAAACCACTAATCCAAAATGGCTGATAATGCTAACATATGATAAATATATGTGTACCAACATAACAAAAAAAAAATCGATAATCGAATGTACACAGCCCGCGAAAATTCAAAATTCACCTTTTCTTTTGAACAAACCTCGTATGTTCTATTTTCAAGTCTACCGCCCGTCCTTTGGGTTATTATTCAAAAAGTAGGTAAAAAAATATCGGGTTTTTTTTCATTAGATTTTGCAATAACAATACGTGTGACTAGTGACGTAACTTGTATGGGAGAGACGAAAATACCCGAACACATCCGTTAGCTTCGGCTGACCTCGTAATACTAAATGAGATGACGCAGGAACTAACTTGACGTATACGAATGTTTTGCGGGTTTCAAGAATAGCTTTTTTTGTACCTGAACGTACGGGATATGGCTTGTTGTGTTCGGGCGATAATATAGCGGCCGTATCACGTACGTTCGTATGGGTAGGGCGGTTAAATAAATAAGTGGTTTCCGCAGAATAGCTTCATATATTTAGAAAAATGATTTTTTCTGTCTCATATATGAAAATATTTTTATTATTGTTTTAGAATAAGATGATATGAGGTTTTCCTGTAAATAAGTACAGTAATATGACTTTGAAAACCGGAAATATTTTTCGCAGGACAATATTTATTTTTTCAGTTGGCGTGTGCGACAAACGAGAAGCGGGAATATTTTAAAATTTGTAGATATTTATATATTAAAAACAGTGGTTTAAGCAAAATAATTGTTATTAATTTATTAATTCTGATGCCACAAAGTGATTACGCATCTTTTGAAGAAAGTAGTATTATTCATTTGCCAAACTAATAAAATTATTTGACTATTGTACGAACATATTTAAGGTTCAAAATCCATTGAGAATGTGACCATTCCTAATTGGCTTAGCGTACGTTGGCGTTCTACGGAATAATGAGGATGCGCATTATGGAGCGTTGGCTTTCCACAGGTTAAAGAAACACTAAGAGATTGGTATATTTCAAAAAGGGAGTAGTAAGTAATGATGCGCTGTTTTGGTGAGGTTAGGTTACCTTAGGGACAGGGGGTGGAGGCGGCGGGGGCCCTCCTTCGGGAGCCCCCTGGATGTAGCAGGAGATCCACAGCACCTGCGCCCCCACCATCAGCAGGCCCCCTAGCGCCACGGACAGCAGGAACCATATCCACTCCATGCTCCACAGGGACTTCTGAAACACATCGGTTTATTAAGAAATCATAAACAAAAACATTAATATTTTTGTGACAGATGTGGCCACTGTTAACCATAGACAAAAACGCCCAAATAACAATTTACAATACACTAGCGCCACTAGTGAAAAACCATCCGGGACGCAAAAACAATGGTATTTGTAACTATCGACTCGGACAGGGAAGGTCTTTTCATCTTTTTCTTTATCTGTCAATCGTTAATCCAATATCTTATTTGATATTGTCATTAATGGGAAAATACCTCCTATGTGTCAAAAATGTAACTAACGATCACAAAATTGAATGAGCTCTACAATTTCAAAGTGATTTGACCGCTTGCATGTCTCGTTACCAATAGAATGAACTAACAAAAAAAAACGATTTTGTTTAAACCTTAGAAAACCCGAAAATTTGGACAGAAATAATATTACACAAGCTCTGGATATCTCAAGTGATGAAAGCGATGTCGTACCAAATGCGTGTAAACGGGTTCGTCTATTGTCTGATAGTGATAGCGAATAATAACAATAAAATTAAGATAAAATAATGTATTTTGTTTTTTGATATTCTGAATTGATTTTTGTACAAGGACTTTTTTACACAGTATTCTATGGAACGTATCCACCGTGTAAAAAGAGTCCAGTGTACATGTAAAAAAAGGCGAGCGACAGCTGATTGAATATTTATATTGGTTCATAATGCTTTCACACTAATAAAATAGTAACTAACCATCATGCAGAGGTAGGCAGAGATGACGGAACGCCAAACAACTTGATCTTGGCAAACACTTCATGCTTCATTCACATCTATAAATTTTCTTTTTTAAAAGAAAGACAAATATTTCCTGGTTACAAATAACCTGACAATATTTGAAAATCTCCTACTACCGTCACAGTAAGCGGAAGATATTGCTTGTGTCGTAATGGAGGACTTAGCCAGCCGAGGAATTGAACTCACGACGCCTGGGTGAGACCCAAACGCGATGCCAACTCAGCCACTGACCGGTCACTCAGCCACTGACCGGTCACTCAGCCACTGACCGGTCTCATACATTCTCTTCTGTTATTCTGACTTCTGACATGGCCCGACTCAAGTATTTGATTCACTTGATTGTGCCATGTCTTCTTCGGGCGTCCCCTGCTTCTTCTTCCATTCACATTCGCTTCATATATTCTCCTTACACTCCTTTCTCGTTCATTCACTCTACATGCCCAAACCATCTAAGTGTCCCTTTCTTAATCTTACTCATTAAGCTTACATCTTCTATGCATTCTTTGTGAATCTCACCATTTTTCACACAATCACACATGGTTTTACCACATATTCGTCTCAGAGATCTCATTTCTACAGCATTCAGTTTACTTTCATCTTTTCTCTGCCAATTCCATGCCTCACTTCCATACATCATGCTTTCCTAAGACGATATATTAAAAAAGTGGTGATTAAAAAGCATATTTTTATTAATTTATTGATGTGTTTTGTTTGTTTGTTATTTTTTGTTTCTAATTACATATTTTTTTATTAATTGATAAACAAAGTTTTTAAGACAAGATTTTTGTGCATAGCGCAAAGGGTAACAATTATTTTTATAAACAATAATTATTAGCCTGAAACACTCATCCAAATTGAAAAAACCTTCCGAGAAAAGATAAATGTCGCCGACAGGACTCGAACCTGCACCCTTCTGATTGCCGGTCAGATGCTCTATCTATAATAAAAACAGTAATTATTGAATGAAACACTAGTATATATTGATTAACTTAGCGGGTTTGCGATAAGCCGACGTAGCTCAACGGTAGAGCATCTGACCGGAAATCAGAAGGGTGCAGGTTCGAGTCCTGTCGGCGACATTTATCTTTTCTCGGAAGGTTTTTTCAATTTGGATGAGTGTTTCAGGCTAATAATTATTGTTTATAAAAATAATTGTTACATATTTTTTTGTTTGATTGTTCAAATTTGGGAAAAGGATGAGTTCGCTCTCCTTTCTCCCTAATTGGTGAAACCAATCACCAATGATTTTAGCAAGAACACCCGTACCTTTCTTCAGGTATGAAGTTGTATAGTTTTGGGTCTAAGAATGAAAAATGTCTTTGAGCGAGTGACGTTCTGGTCGTGGGTGGTACAATTAGACCACTCTGTGAGTGACGGGTTTCGTGAGAATGATAAATACTGTCCTAAACTCTAATATCGACATTATACAAACACACTCAAATTCTCAAATACTTATGCACTACACATCTCCTATTATGTAGTCATTATCGACGAGGTATGCTATTATAGCCTTCTTGTGTACGTAATAACATTAGGATTTTTGCTGAAAACCATTAAAAACTTTAATTCACTTCCTGTCATGAAAGTTTTACTTGTCTCATTAGTTCGCAGCCAATTAGAGTATAATTCTGATATTTGGTCACCTCATAATAAAATTCACATTAAAAATGTAAAAATTAAACTAGCTGATGTGTATCCGGCCTTGCTCAGGATTATTATTTTTTTGGAATAAAATTGTGTTATGAGTTCTTTGGGTGCCATAATTGATTTGACAGTGAACTAAATCTCTAAACAAAACAAAAAAATATTCATTTGAAAATTTTATTTCATTCCAAAAGCTTATTATTTCAAAACATATTTAAATAAAAAGTTCTTAAGTGGGTACCTACTTGTGTTTTCATTTTTGAAAATACTCTACCCAAACAAACCTTCTTCTTTTGAATATGTAATCTATGGCTGACCAGAGTGGTATATCTATGGGCTAACCTAAATAAAACATGGTGGGTTCAATGTTTTTCATACTAATTTTAAAACGTTATAGCAACAATTTTACATATTGGATTTCATTCAAACTACTCTCTAAACTTTCCCGGAACTAATAAGAACAAACTGTGCTATTTTCAGCAAACCGGTGGAGTAATTTTCGAGAAAATCGAGGCAAGACAGACAAACATTCTTTTTTATATATAGAGGTATACTGCCATGGTAAGTAAAAACACGGTATCTTCCTTGGGACTGATACTGTGTACTTTTACTAAGACGGCAGTACACCCTTAGAAGAAATAAACTACACATTCTTTAGAAAACTTCATACACTTGAAGAGAGAAGAAGGATATTATGACAGTGATGCACAACCTTTTTAGAAGAGCTTTAACTATTTAACAAACGCGGCTAGCGACCTATAGTCGGAATTTTTTTTTTAAGTGGGGATGGGGTCGAGAGTGAAATTCGTAAGTCACAATTTTTTTTTTTTTACAGTAGATCCACACAGGATATCCTGAGGGAAATAATTTCCCTCAAGGCCTGTATCAGCTTTGGGGATGCTGTGTGGAGGGTCTTTTAGAGGATAGGAAGGAGTGAACTTGGGTCTTGAAGGGTCCTTAAAATACCGGTAGAACAAGGACAGCATTCCCACCTGATGTCTGTGCTCCAAAGATTGCAATCCGTTTGTTAAGATAGGCGAATCTATCAAACGGAACGCCCGTTTCTGCACAGAGTCAAGGGTTTTTTCAGATATTTTGAAACTCCCGACCAGAGGTGGCTGCCAAATTCTACAGTGGGGCGCACTTGCGATTTATACAGGGTCAGCAGTTGTGTACTATTAAAGTATCTGCGGGATCTGTACAGTACGCCCAGCTTCTGAGAGGCTAGGCCAGTGTTTTGAGGGGGAAATTGAGAAGCAAGGAAGCGAAATCTAAACTTTATAAACTTTATCAATAAAAGTGTATATTTTTCTAATAATTTTATTTAATAAGCAATACTCGTATTGGTTTGAAAAATATAACCACTTTAAATAATGAAAGAGTCTCATGGGCATGTAAAATGGTAAATAAATAAATATATTCCGTGCCATTCAAATATAAAAATATAACCACTTTAAATAATGAAAGAGTCTCATGGGCATGTAAAATGGTAAATAAATAAATATATTCCGTGCCATTCAAATATAAAAATATAACCACTTTAAATAATGAAAGAGTCTCATGGGCATGTAAAATGGTAAATAAATAAATATATTCCGTTCCATTCAAATATAAAAATATAACCACTTTAAATAATGAAAGAGTCTCATGGGCATGTAAAATGGTAAATAAATAAATATATTCCGTTCCATTCAAATATAAAAATATAACCACTTTAAATAATGAAAGAGTCTCATGGGCATGTAAAATGGTAAATAAATAAATATATTCCGTGCCATTCAAATATAAAAAAATAAATTTACTAACCAATTGCCCCGTATGTAAATAGTTGATCACAAAATGTCCATGTTGATGGTGGCGATGTGTCTATCTATCACCAGTGTATGCAAAGAGACCCAATGAACTGATGGTGGCAGCTCATGGTTACATATTGTGGCAGCAGCTGACAGGTTACATGGTGTGGAGCTTGCGGCTAATGTCCCAACTTATGGTGAAATGCTGAAAGAGTACACAAAGGAAATTATAATATGTACTTAACTTAATTTAGAGGTAAATGATAAAGGAGAATGGGTGGCAATCAGTGGAGGTTTTCCCAACAGAGCGATTGTGCAGTGAACTCCCATTAAAAATAAGAGAGCATAAGAGTCCGTTTTTCATAAAATTTCACTTTTAAAATCCACGCGACCGAATACTATTGTCAAAGAGCAACACGATATTCCCATAGGTGCTGCGCTGAATGGATTCAGCACAAATGGGCTAACGATCCCAAAGAAATACTTCATAAAAAAAAAAACAAAAATGACGCAATCCCCCTGACGGTGAAATTAAATAACTTTGGCGGAAGCACATTGAAGTTTGTGCCCAGTGCTAACGAAGGAATGTTTAAAGACATGTGACCTTGGAAGTTTGACCAGTGTCACCGAGATGGACCCCTATCAGTCACTTTGCCAGCCGGCTGACCTTTGCTAAATAAGGATACAAATTAAATGGTATTATTTTACTTTCTATAGTTAGCAGTAAATATTTGTAAGTTTTAATTTTTTTGTTTCTGCATTTCTTTAACCGTTTACTTTTAACGGCATTTGTAAATCTACTAGTAAAACGAACAGATGATATTGCATATTTTTGTTTTTGTATTCAAAATTCAATCCTTTTTAGTTAAGATGTTATATTCCTAAGTTAAGAAAGTTTCTTTACCGATATTTTAATGGAAAATGCTCTGAGGAACTAACGTCATTGATCCCTTCGGCACCGGTGCTTAGTTGGGAAACACGCCAAACGCGTGCCCAACATTTGCACACAGTCGACATTTGTCACATGCAAACGGGTCGCTTTAACGACTCATTCCTGTGTTCAACAGCTCGGCTGTGGAATGATCTGCCGGCCTCTGTGTTTTCTCCATCCTATAACATGGGTCTCTTCAAGACCCAAGTTCACTCCTTCCTATCCTCTAAAAGACCCTCCACACAACATCCCCAAAGATGATATAGGCCTTGAGGGAAATTATTTCCTTCAGGGTCTCCTGTGTGGAGTTACCGTAAAAAAAAATAAGGATTTGCAAATGAAACAGTGACTTCAAGTCGTCGGAATGACTGGTTGGACCAGTCGTGTCCCTATTTATTGGGATAAATTGTACAGTTTCTATGTGTTATCAATAGCAATTATTCTTATCTCTAAAGTAATGCATGGGATAACAAAGGACCTTGTCAAATATGAGTCATGGAGAAATGTGTGAGAACTATGAACATAATTCCTTAATTATTTAAAATATAATATTTCGGGTAACAAGAATGTTCTCAGATACAAACGGATACAAATTTTGCATATCTGATAGATAATTTCAGTGCACTAAAAGTTGAGGAATTATATACACGCCTGAACAAATTAGATTTGGTAAACAAATCTGCTAGAAAAGCTATTGTTAGAATGATTCATAGATAAAATAGTGTTGTGTTTATTTACATCCATCAGCACAAGCTAATTATGATCAGTAATGGAGGTTAATGATAATATTTCTATTATCTTTACAGAGTGGTAGATACTCACAGTATCGCCCTGGTGAAAGATCACCATTCAGAGCCATCTTTTGTGACAAGATCTGAATAACCAGGTACTTCCAAACCTTTCCCGTTTCCTTGCCCCCCCCTCTCCTTTCAGTATCACACTGCATGGTTTTAAAAAGATTTTAAATACTAGGTTTTGCCTATTGCAGTCCCGCAATTGGTTTGTATATATTTAGAATATGTTGTAATGTGGATAAAGCAAGGAGTGTGTATGTTAGAAATATTTTCAAGCCGTTACGAAGTCAGCGGCGACTGTGTATTTTGGGGGGTGTTGAAACTTGATTTGACCCACTCTGAGCCTTACGTTCTTTGAATGTCGATAGACCGACGGTGGATTTTCGCTTGGTTAGACTTTAGGGTGGCCGATTTTAATGAATCTGAGCCTTATCTTGTTTGAAATTCGATAGACGGACAGAGGTTTTTGGCATATCAACGATTTCCAGGTCCCATTTTGACTGCGAATCGACCTTATCGTGTGTGAAATGAAAGGAGCTTAAGGCCGATTTTTGCTCGCAGGTCCTTGACGCAGGACCTTGTCTAAATTTGAGGGCTTATCGTATTACTGTTAATATATAAAGGACGATATTAAAAAAAATGTACAGTTTACTGTACAAAAACTTACAATTTATTTAAAAAGCGTGGTATTCAAATTTTGGGCTTAAATTCCACCCATTCATATTAATACGCCCGAGAGCAGGTCAGAAACGAATCCCATACATGCAATATGAATTCAGCACCTATGAAATTTCTGTTCTAAGAAATAGTTCTTTCAAAAATTTTTTCTTAGCTCTTCAGTGGTAAACCGTATAAGCGTGCAAAGTTTAGGAATCTGTTAGCTACCCGGTTTCGCAGCGACTATAGGATTTGTTAATACCAAATTTGTACGGAATAGTATTTTGCAAGAGTCAATAGATATTTTTCTGTGATTACCGTGTTTTAAGTTGTTATTAACATAATTCAATTACCAACTTCAAATCGATGACATTACATACTTATAGAGACGTTATTCTCTAACAAAATTAAAACAAAATGTGGCACGAGTAACAAACACTCTTACGTTTACAGTAAATTCTCAATTCAAATATTGTTTCTGTATGACAAGGACGGACATTTATTTATTGTATAATATATGCCCTATATGGACTTTTACATATAAAGTTAGTTATAATAGATAGGTGCAAAACACATCACAGTAGGTTCAAAGATAATAAATCGAACACATACAGGAATAACATAGTGTAAGTACCATTCTAAGTAATAAGTTCAGAGGCGAAAAATCAAAACATACCTCACATTCACTGTTACTTATACTCTAGACACATATATTAATAATTATAGAGGATGTATGCAACAATCGTTTGTTTGCATTTGTATTCAGAGCAGTTGAAAATGTCTACTATATCTGAATATGTATTACCTATTGTGTGAAGTCGAGGTACCGATGAATATTTGAATGACTCAGTTCTGAAGTTATTGTTACAGTTAAACAAGATTTTAGATCGGGTAGTTCTAGTTGGAATATTAAATGTAATTTAGCTGACTATATCAGGACTGTCTATAAAACTGTAATATGCAAGCACTGAACAACCATAAATTCATTTGAATTATATTCTTTTTAAATATGCCAACACACAAGATAAAAGACGATCAGCCTGCCCTCTTTTGTTTGTAAAACAAAATCTTCATTCGCTTTCCTGCTTCTTACTGGATCGGTCGTGTTATAGAATATACTAGTAACTTGTTGATTCGCATATTACATCACTCCTAGTTTATAAATTTACCTTCTGAACTTTGTACGCGTTGAGAAATAAATCAATCAAATGGTGACCCTTCTTTTATTAATATCTCCGCGACAATCTTTAACGAAAGCGCTTGGTAAGTATACACCATACCGCGCACACCGTCAGACACGTGTAATAACTAAAATAACATATATCGTTAAAAAACCATTAACAATTTTGAAAATAAAAGTTAAATCAGAAACAATTCTTCTATCTGATAGTTTTAATAATTTCAGTTCTTTCATTAAGTGATTGTAATTTATAGTTTCAATAGGTAAACCGAGTTTATAGTTTATTTAAAAGACATGTCTGCTGAACGTGATGGATGTGCATCTATATATCATAATTTTCGTAATTCAAAGTTGCGCCGAATATCACGGGTCTGAATGAGATGACAGTACGCCTACTCTCTTACAGTACAATAGAACCTACTAAGAAAGGACCTACTGCTAGAAGGCTGTCTTTCTTATACTCATGTGTTGCTACGTTCACTATCTCACTTTCTCTAATGACATTTAAAATTTTCAAGAAACAATGGAATAATATGTACTTCCATTGTTTCATTGTGTGTTTGTCAAGTTGTCAAGTGTTCGCAATGTCATTGATTGTTTCCAGATTACAATTATCGTATTATGTGTAATATGAAGTAATTTGTGTGTATTTACTAATGAAATGTTACTGGTGTTTATTGTGTTTCGTTTACTGGTGTTTTGTGTGTTATGGAAATACTTTTTGGCACTTATTTGTCAATTTTATTTGACGCGTGACAGTTTAATACTAAATCAAAGTACGGCAATTACCATACCTTTTGCTTGCCACTTTTTGGGATCTATAACATGTCTATTGTTTGTAATGTCATTGCTTAAAATGTTACTTCTTATCAACTTCTTGCGTAAATTGTGATTTTCATATTTAAAACATGTTTTAATAACCTACGATATTATGTTATTAGCCACAGAAGCTTTAATGATTCTTTAAATTAAATCTTGTTGCTAAGTCACTAATCTCTAGTGCAATATTATGATGAAATTACAAAATCTATAATTGTGGAAAAGACCAACATAGGATTTACAGATGAGGGATTTTTTTAAATCAGTATCACCGTTCGAACTCCCAATAGTAGACCTAACACCAGGGGACACTTTTTCTGTGTAATATTTACATATTATAAAGTAAATAAACAGTTGATTATATATGTATTATCAATATTATACTAAAAGTGGTGTTATTCGGCGATCATTATGAGAATTCTCGTCTGAACTGCAAAATAATAGTAAAAAAAATCTAATGAAAAACCATGGAAAAACCCGAAACACAAAACAAAAACGCGCAGTTCATTGACATAGTATACGCTACAAAAAAATGAATGATAGATAATTATTATTGTTTATCTGTTGCATTTTATATTATTTGATTGGTCGCAGATAATGTTTACACGTATATCTTTAAATAGTGTTATACGCAAATCAAATATTATCTATCCATTTATTGACTGATGATAAAACAATAATACGATAAATAATTACTCACAGATCACTGGAAAACGTGTAATACCTCGTATATAGCGGAGCAGATTTTAAAACGGATACATCTGCATGAATTTGGCGAATATTGCGAGATACGTCAGATTATGAATATTGTACGGGAGCAACAGATTCTAGTATAAGTGCAAAAAGCGACGTCGATTCCGTGACAACTGTCAGACTGGCAGAAAGACAATTACTGGCCTCGGCAGGCAGATCGATATTTCCTGCTGTTCTCGGGTCGTCCTGTCACCTGTCACTGGATCGCCCGGTATTATTTTCCTGAGGAACCGGTTACTTTTACTTTTGGAACCGATTCATTGTGATGCGAGACTTTTGTATAGGTCACGCAACAGAGTAATTTTACTGTTTTTGGTTAAATGTTTACGAAAATTAAGAAAAAAATTATGAAAACCACACAATTTTTATTTTATTGTTTGTTTACGAACAATTTTTCCATAACGATACAAATTGTGGCATTTTTGATATGCCGCTAAAATGGCATCTTCGTGAATATGGCGTCGTTGAAGTCACGCCATCCATCGTCAGTGACAACTGTCTTACCAGACAGCAGGGTTATTTACATCAATATATATGACACAGGTCTTTGTTTTTTTTTACAGTAACTGCACACAGGAGACCCTAAGGGAAATAATTTCCCTCAAGGCCTATATCATCTTTGGGGATGCTGTGTGGAGGGTCTTTTAGAGGTTAGGAAGGAGTGAATCTAGGTCTTGAAGAGACCCATGTTGTAGGATGAAGGAAACACAGAGGCCGGCAGATCATTCCACATTCGAGCTGTTGAACACGATAACGAGTCATAGAAGCGACCCGTACTCATGTGACAAATGTCAACCATGTGCAAATCTTGGGCGCGCGTTTGGCGTGTTTCCCGAATATGCACCGGTGCCGAAGGTATCAATGACGCTAGTTCCTCAGAGCATCTTCAATAAAATACCGGTAGAATTAGAACAGCATTCCCACATGACGTCTGTGCTCCAAAAATTGTAGTCCGTTTGATAAGATAGGCAAATCTATCTGTTGATGTGATGACTACTCCAATTTCCTGGGCACATCTGGAAGGATCCGAAGTCTGGAAATAGACAGTTGCCATGGGAAAGCATTAAAGTGAGCCCGTACGCAGACCGAACCAATCTGCTGACCTATAGTGCCACATTTTTTCTCTTCAGCCTCTCGATTGGCGGTCTGAAGTTAATAAGGATTGATTTCTTTACCAGGCAATGGTCGGACGATCCTAAAGGCGCTGTGACATTAATCCCATAACTACGTGGCTCGGTAGTTAAAAATAGGTCTAATAGATTGGAGTGGTGTGTCTGGACATCAGAAATCCTCGTAGGCTCCTGAACTAGTTGCTCCAACCCATGGTAAAGGGTAAAGAATTTCGCCTGTCGGCCAGCCGAGTTCGTTGAACATGAAAACTTCAACCATTGTTCATTATGAACATGAAGTCCCCCAGAACAACAAACTCGGCCGAAGGGTAGCAGGGTTTAAATAGCTCGGAAGTGTCTGATTCGCTGAGGTTTGGTGAGCGAGCATTTAGAATGTTTTCGCCTACTACTTATTATTATAAAAGGCGACAATGTATTTTAAATATTCGAAATTTTTTTATTCAGTAGTTCGAAAATAACTGAAACAACCGTTTTTCTTTAACATTTTTTAAATTAAATAACACTGAAATTTTATTTTATGAAGTCGAAATACAAGTTTTTAACATGCTTTTCGCTAACAATGCACGTACTGTGTTTGAATCAACGTTCGTTGCAATAACTACACTATAACTACAGAAATCCATGAACAAACATATCCAAATCGATGTTCGAGAAATTCAAATTGTACTTACAAGATTCTAGGCGTAGATTTAGTTTTGGAATTGTCAAACCGGGCGTCAAGTCGGTATAAATATTATACGCCGAGTAAGGTTGAAATACTGAAAAAAAAATAAAGTCATAGCTTAGGGGGCTGAACCGGCGCGTAAGACCCTAATAAAGTTAATTTTGTCATATTCCGATCTTACGCGCTGCGTTATTTACATCGCGGTTTTGCAAGATGGCTAGATTTTTGTAGCATATCGGGAGGAAATGATTCCAAAAGTAAATGAATAAAGAACTGGTTTCTTTTCGGTCGCAGATAACTGGAACTCCAATGACATCATTCGAACTCTACTCTTATACATTGCGCGCGCAATCTTTTGGCGGCAAAAAGTGGGCTTACAATTTTACTGATTTATGATTATAATGAATACAATTACTTCCCTTTTACTACCCGGCTTTGCCTGTGATTTAGATTCTTCTGTGACATTAGGTTTCCTTAATTAAATAATTAGAAAAACTCACAAGACCATTTTGTTTATCTTTCCAGGAGAAATGAACAAACCAAATAAAACGAATAATATATATATATTTTTTAAATATATGTAGCTAGGTATATCTTTTCGTTAACATATTTTTTTCAGATCTGTCTTGTTTTCTGTTCAGACATGCTTTGAAGCATACGAGTTATCCAAGTTCTGAAAGCTTTGCTTTTTGGTTCTGCTGTACAAAATAGAAATAATCAAACGTTTTTTTGGCCATTTTGAAAAATTCATTAACCACCATGCCGAAATTACCCTTCGGACACGCACAATTTGTATCCGTTAAACGCCGGCGTATCCGATCGGCAATGTCAAAAAATCATTTCTCTTAACATAAATAAATATTCTGGGGAAACTACTTATACTAGATTATATAGTCTAACATTTCATAGTAGACAGGGCGCTGGGATCGTTTAAAATGATTTACATGACAACACCGAGATGGCTCATATGAAGATTATTGTAAGTTTTAAAAAGTACAATAGTCCGAGTACACATTTTTTTTTTATCAAACGGTATCCAGAAATTAGATAGATCTAAGAGATAATTCTACATCATATTTTAAGACAATTATATTAGGGACGAGTTCCTGGTTTTGCAGCCCTCATAAAAACCCAGGTGGCAGGATTTAGGGAAAGGGTAAACAAAGCTAGAAATGTCCTTATCATTGAATCTCGTCAGAGTCCAGATTCCAGCATAGAAGCAAGATGGAGAAATATATTACCTTCATCAATCTCAAGTACAATAATTCACTAACATCTATTATGTTTTCTTTACATTTCCATTTTTTATGAATATATATTATCTATGTTTTTGTATATACTTTATGGGATGTGTGGGACTGCACTAACCTCCCCATATTCCAGAATAAATTAATTTTATTTTTTAACGCCTTGCAAGGAAGATGGAAAAGGCTTTTTTATTGTATTTTTTGAATACCGAAATAACCATCGATTTTGCGATGCTAAGGAGGTAGGTCTGTCTGATTGACAACCCGTTGTTAACAGATTGGTTGCCATCTCTAATGCACAGACGCAATGCAGGTATGCTGAGTCTATTCTACAGATATTTAAATGGAGCCTGTTCGAAGGATCTAGCAGCATTGATCTCCAGTGCACGTATGCGAAACTCAACAGACAGAAGCGGAACGAGTCGATTCTCTGACTTATTTTTGTGTAAGGAGCTACCGGCATCTGTTTTCCTCCTTCATGTAATCTGGGTCTCTTCAAGACCCGCATTAATAAATCCCTTTCTACAGCCCCCACCTACACCCACCTCACAACGCTGCCCAGCTGGGTGGTGATATAGTTCCCCTATCTTTTCACCGTACAGATTCTTGTGAGGCGTAACATAAAAAATAAAATGTATTAGAAGTTAAAATATAAATTTTAAAATGCAAAAAGGAATTACGATGTTTTGCATTGTTTCTTTAAAATGGAACTATCAAATTCGAATGATTTTTTTTTTAATGCGAGGAACAAAATTTCAAAGACATGCATAACAGCTTGGTATTGCCATAGTAATGAAGAAATGTAGTTACATTTTATTGCCAAGCTATAAACACGTAAGAAGAATCATTTGAAAAAAAAACAATTAAGTTATTGCGAAAATAGACTGAAATGGGCCGCACACAAATTTATCCTCGACACACTATGGCAGTATTAGACCACGGGCGTTCCAAATATGAATTACATATTTTCAAAAGGTATAGGCCCCTTGCTTTCGTCCATATGAAGTGTGTCGCTATAAATAACAGAATGTGACATTTTTCAAATGTGTTCTTTGGTAGACAAAACGCAGGTGAAATAAAAACAGAGATAATTTTTCCGAGTATTTATTTTTTGTTAAAAAACGGGCTTTCAAAGCGATGACATAATGGTAATTAAATGTATTCATATTATAAGTAATTCATAATTTTATAATTATAGCAATCTTTATATTCAATATTCATATAATATATTACAATATCAGTATTTCAAATGTATAATATATATATATTTAATATATAGGGTGATGCATTTGCATACAGCACGCAATACAATTTAAACAATCTTTAAACTAGGGAAAAATACAAAACAATGGAATTTATTTTAGTAAAAAACAAACAGAGATTGATCTAGTAATTTAAATGCGTAACACTAATTACTGATTATTTTAAAAGCATATAAATGCAAGATATCTACAAGGGATGAAAACTTGTTCAAATTATTGGGGGGTTTTAATTTTGATTGGTTTTTGTCAGTTCTATTAAACAGTTTGAGAAGCTTGTTCGGTTCGGTAGAACTTTCGACTAAGCGTTGTAAGGCAGATTTTGTATTACGCACGCCATGCCGGCATCCGTTGATCGTTAGAACGTTGTGGAACCACAGGTCACTCAAACACCATCTTAACACCGTGCCAAATAGACGCAAGGGCAAAGTTTTAACAAATTCATATCCACAAATGATAAATGTACAGAACTTGTGTTTTGTTCAACGGAAATTCAGGAGTAGGCTCAACGGTCAGCACCCAAAAATATACGCTTTGTAGTCTGCTAATGCAAGACATATTACGAATGATTTATCTGTAAAATCTGTAAGGGTATTTAAAAAAAAATAAGGTTTCAAAAGACAAAATTCTGTATGAAATATGTACTGGAATTATAGGTAAAACATGCAAAGTTTTCAAACTGTACCAATTTTGGATGCAAAGGAGGTAGGTCTGTCTGATTGACAACCCGTTGTTAACAGATCGGTTGCCATCTCTAATGCACAGACGCAATGCAGGTATGCTGAGTCTATTCTACAGGTATTTAAATGGGGCCTGTTCGAAGGATTTTGGAATGTATTTTATAGAATTTAAAAGATTACTGTTGTATATTATACTCGTAATAAATAAAAATTCTCTTACAACAAAACACGGTATCATTTATACGAATATACTGAAAATATAATATAATTGGAGAGCCAGGAAGCTAATATCCGCTCTTAACGAAGGTGATAATCGATCTGAGTGGTGACCTTGGGAGCTTCCGACAATGAAGCTACCTACCACAGTTGTCACTACCGGTCACTAATGTCATCTATCTAGATTGGCCAAAACTAAGATACCACAATTACAATATGAGGATTTGTATGTTTTAAAAACATATAATATTTTTAAATTGCCAGTGTAGAATTTTCATATAAATCATTTGCAGTATTGCTTGAGTTAGAAAACTACAAAGTGATGCTTAGGGCCATTTTTGAGTGCTGGTCCTTGCATTTTGCAATTTGCAAAGTCTGTATCTCGGTCGGTAAAGCAGGTACATGAGAGTTTTTGCTGCTATGTTTTAAAAGTTTAAGCAATTAAAAAAGGGATATTCCGGCAAATTGGTTTTACTGATTCTATTGCAGCCTACTCCATAATTGCAGTTGGTTTCGTCCATAATATTCTTGGCATAATGCTAAATGTACCAAAGAACTAACATTTCACCAGGTTGATACTGAGAGCATCTACCAATATATTATATTCAAATAAGGTTAAGATTTTTTAATATTTTTTTTTAAAGAAAGACAAACCTTTCCGGGTTACGAATAACCTGACAATATTCGAAAATCTCCTATTACCATCACAGTGAGCGGAGGATGTTGCTTGTGTTGTGAAGGAGGACTTAGCCGGCTGCGGAAATGAACTCACAACGCCTGGGTGGAACCCAGAAGCGATGCCACCGACCGGTCATTAGTGTTAGGAGTGGAGTTTTTTTAGGACTTAATACTGGAAAATACATTATGCACTTTGGTACGTTTAGCATCTGTCACCATTTATGTGAGAAAATTTGAGTGCGAGAAACGGTCGTCCACGAGGGATTACGTTGGTAAGCAATAAAAGAACATGTTTTGCGGTTGTCAGCCGACACGGTGATATTCTGCCGTGATAATACATATGCATATGATTACATGTCATAGTTTTGCCCAATGTCTAAGTATCCTCTACAGACGAGGACCGGGCACAGTGGTAAAACTACTTATAATCTCCACATTGTAGCAACAATCACAAAAATTGTATACAAATGGAATGACACACCTAGATTTTTAGTCACACAATAAAAATTTTCAAGTGGAACCTTCGCACAATCGCCGCTATTTGCAAATTTCCCGGTCACGTATCGTAAAATTAACTAAAAAATAAATTCACGTAATTATTTCTACGATAATCATTGTTTCTGATGTGAAGTGAGGTGCAGAAAAATTAATGTATAAATGTCAGCAGAAAAAACAGTGATTGTGTGGAAATCCACTTGAAGACTCCCGTCTTAAAATATTTGATTAAATAAACAACACTTTGATAAAATACATTGATTTAATATAATATAATGATATTTAACTATTATTCAAGCTACTTTTTTCAATTATTATATCTACGGTAACACGAAACACAATAATAATTATTATTTCTCAAATTATATTAATATATATCTTCATAAAGGTTCTTTAACACACTCCCACCCATACTTGAGACAATGGAAATTTATAATAATTGTTATAGATAACAGAATAAAAACATTATTTCATATCGTCCCGTTAGAGGTAAAACTCATTAAGTGCCATACTAACTGTATGACACATAGTGACTTTTACCTCTGATGGGACGATATGTTTTCTTTGATCAAATTAAGATACTGTTGTCTTTAAGGTTGTAAGTTTAAAGTAAACTGCCAAAAAATATAGATGCAATAGTATACATGTATGTATCTTGTACAATTCGCCTTATTCACATTGAGAATTTACATACCGAGCGCTAGGTCTTATTTTTGTGTACTGGAAAAATTGAGGAAGGCACCGCGAATGAGACAAATTATAGTGCTCATAGACTGTTTGAACTACTGCCCTAACATACCATTTCGACGCCTGGAGGCAAAGGTCACGTGACACCCATTTTGGCACCAGCTCTGCCGTCCAAGTTTGTTTCGCGTGATTTTGTAAGCAAATTATAAAGCATTTGTAAAAGGGTCAAATAAAAAATTCAGTTTTTGTAAACAAGTCAAACCTTTTTGCTGTTTTACTTAAATTGACGGCACGCCTAGTTCGCCACTCGCCCCCATTATTTTGGTTTCTTTTCCTTGCGTAATAGGGTATCTTTATGTATTATTTGCTCTGTGGTCAGAACCCTACGTGAGTCAGGCAACTACTCAATACAGATAGAAACTTACTGAGACTGTTACCTCAGGAGACAAGTGCAGCTGTTGGCGTGGAAAGCAACCATTAATAACTGTAGGAAATACCTATTCATCCATGGTGCAATTTCCCGCCTTTTCAGGAATAGGGTTTAGATACCTGGGGCCTGATTCCGGTTCATTTTTCCTTAGGCTTAAAGACTTTTCTTAACTGCGGTTCCGGTTCTCTCGGATGACAGCTGTTATTCAGGGAATGACATTCTTTAAAACTATTGATATTTGCATAATTTCAACAAAAAAAAAAAAAATTTATCATAAGTATTGACTTTAAACATTATTAGTGAGTTGTTTGTCGCATTTGGGGATCAGTGTGTTCGGGAGTGATGGGCGTATGAATTCATCGCTCCCTCGGCAGTGCAAGGTGATGGGTTGAGAGTCCAGCTGGAAAGGTCAGAGGGTCTTCTCATACAGGCCTCTCCCGATCTGTTCCGCCACGCAGTTGGTGGGTAGACGCATCCACCGCCAAGACCTGGCCAAACCTCACCATATGAACCCGGGCACCCCTGCTAAGTCACCAAACGTAGTGAACCACTTGGGGTGACCTATGGCAGAGGTTTTGGTTATCTAATAAATGGTTCCCAGGATGGAGGTACGAAATGATTTAAATTCTAAAAATTGTATTAAACTACACTTGTAAAGTAAGTAATTATGAACAACACGTGTTAAGTATGTGCGATGCATCTATAATTTTGAATAATTCTGTAATAATTGAAGCACAAACTCTTTTAAAATTGTATTTTCATTGACATGGAATTGGAAGTGCAGTTAAGCAAAATGTCTTTAACCCCAACGATAAGGACAATTTCTTATTCTTAAAAAGAACCGGAAGAAACTTGATTACAGGGAATTTGGATAGTTTTAAAGAGAATAAGGTAAAAAATTGGAGATAACACAATGACAATATGTCCCGTGCACTCATGGGAGCTATATAGACCGTTTCTGAAGCAACAATAATAAGAATTAGATTTAAATGCTTTGTATTCGTTTCCTTTATAAAGTAATTCGATTAAAGTTACATTTTGAAGTTGAAGTCAGATGCATAATTTGTCTGTTGCTAACTTCAGACATTTCCTAGGCTCGATTATGCATAATCTTATTCAGTTTCCATATTAAATCAAGACAGCAAAAAATGCATAGCAAAAAGTGTGTAGACACGTTTGCCATGTGCAGAAAGGGTGTGATTTATTAGTAGTTCGTCAGCGTTTATTGGTGGTTTGCCACGTCGCACTTGCCTCCTGCACCGTGCTTTATTCCGGACGATGCTAGGGAACGGAATTTTCTTTTGGTCGAACAATAAAGGACTCTTCTTGTGAATAAGATTCTTTAGTTGTTAGAAACACAGGGTTCCCAATGCCATATGTAGAACATTTGTAATTATTATTTTTTTTAAATTTAGTGTAAATCAAATTTAATAATGTTATTATTAAGTTCTGCAAGTATTTTAAGTTTTTATTATTGTGACAGCTGTTTCGGCGTTTAAGGCCATTTTCAAACTTTCTGTCACAATAATAAAAACTAAAAATACTTGCAGAACTTAATAATAACATTATTAAATTTGATTTACATTAAATTTAAAAAAAAAAAAAAATGGAGGTCTACGAATTATACGCAAAACCAATTAATAATTTGTAAATTTGTTGGAAGCTTAATTGTGATATTCGTGCAGTGTGCTTATTTTGTGCGTGTCGCCATGGCAACTGAGCTAACAGCACACGGCACAAAAACCCATGTGACAACAGTATCGTCTGAGATATTTTGAAAATAAACTGATATAGTATTACAGAAGAAACACATAAAGTCGTTTTAACCCAAATTTCCTACACTTTAAACTCGTCAAAATAATTAATTTATCACAAATCACTAATTCAAAGCATCCATTACAGAAATGCTTTTAAGAAAAAAAAAAAAAAAAGAAGAACGTTAAGAAGAAGAATGTTGTGTTAACGCCATTTCTGTTTTTAATAATTATGTCTTTTACTTATTTCCAGAGGTGTTCCTGATAAGTGATCAAAACAAATTGACGGCAAAAATGTAATTTTGATGTTAAACAACTGTTTTAGGTATGGTTTTGATGGTATAAAAAAATATATAAATACACGAATTTTGGCTATCTAATCGGCTATAACAGAAGTTGTAAATACATGTTAATACATCAAGAATATTGTCTAATACGCATGTATTACATTGACATTAGAAAGTTTTGTATTTTGTAAGTTAAGTAATCGCAGTGTTTATTTTTTCAGGCAACACAGAGAAAAAAACGGAGATGGCTTTAGATAAAGATTTAGAAATGTTTAAACGACTTAATGTGTTAACTCCATATATAATAGAAACAATGGAGACGAGCCATGAACATTGCATTATTAGTATGAAATCGCGCGCACAAAGGTGTCACAAATATCGTTCACCCAAACAGGTGACACCCCACCTTTATTTCTACCTACACACCTAACGCACAATTTGCATTGGCCGTAGCTCGGCGGCGACAGTCAGCACGCCTCCATATCTCCCCTTGTTTCTATTATCTACGATAGGTTCATATTACATATTTACGTTTCAGTTGCTGAGAGATTTGTCAATCATCATAAACTGGAGTCAAGTTATACTTATATATATATATATATAGTCATAATGAAGTGACATTGAGTGAATCATCCCATTTGATGTTATGAAATTTGCATTACACAAAAGACATGCGGTAATAATAATATATAATTATAATTAAATTTTTTTTTAAATATTTACATGTTGAACACGAGTTTTATAATCATTCTAATTCAAACTTGCGAAGATTCATAGTGCGGATTAAATAATACAGCTTCATCTATGGAAGTTCACAAACAAATAAGTTGTTATTATTTACGGGGTTATGTTGACAAACAACATAAATTATCCGTGGTTAAAATTATTTAAATGCGGAACGTTTAAACAAGGCAGACTGTTCCAATTTCTAAACTGGGTAATGTTGACGGATAACACATAAATTGTTTGCGGTTTAAATATTTTGAATTTGGAAACAGGAGACTGTTTCAATTTCTAAACGGGGTTATGTTGACAAACAACATAAATTATCCGTGGTTAAAATTATTTAAATGCGGAACATTTAAACAAAAGAGAATGTTTCAATCTCTAAACGGGGTTACGTTGACAAATAACATGAATAATAGTTTGTTGTTTAAATATTTTAAATACGGAACGTTTAAACAAGGCAGAGAATTCAAAACGTATTAGGGAAAATAAATTAGGAATTTGTTATTACATAAAGATTCTGTATTGCCATTGAAATATATTATTTAACGAAACTAATATAGCAGAATTGAAAAGCAGTAAATAATTACATAATTCAGAATAAGTATGTTTTCACCAAACATAAATTTAAGCACCGCTCCTAAGGTGATTTTTTCATGAAAACGGCACTATCCAAATCATTAATTATTAACTCACGTTGATAACGAAGTATGGCGGTAGCCCTTGTGGGATTCAAACACGAGTGTTCTGCCCACCGGCCTTTATACCACCTTGATGCATTTTCAAAACATTACATGTAAATGGCTGAATTCGCCATTTATAAGTTGTAGTCACTTAGTTTAAAATTTAACAAGACACACAATAGGTACACAAGTGTTGCTTCTTCCTCAAGAATATATGTAAATTGTCAGTGATGCCTACGTTAAATCAATACGTTATTATGGTGGCGTTGACCTTTCACCCGCAAAGGTCCCCATGAAAGGTCAACGAACTATGTAGGTTACAAAAAAGGTTAAAAATAAAATATACTCCCGACAAGTTAGAAAGAAAACTGTAAATTTGTACCTTTTCAATAGGGTAAAGAGTAATCCGCTACAAAATGTTGAATAATATGCAATTCCGATTTTATTTGACACAATGCCAAGATCTGTAGCTTGCCTGTCAGCTGTCAGCTGTCACTGTCACTATGACATTTGGTAAAACAAACAGTTCAAGGCTAAAAGGTAAAACATTTTAATTCACAGCCGGTGTGTCACGTCTGTAGGTAGGTACCTATTACTTTGTGCGTTTTAGCAAACGTTTCTGTATCCCCTGTGTCGACAAATGGATGGAATGGGTTTGGTTGGGTACTTGGCCTTCTATGTTCCTTTGTAAGTTTGAATAGAATTAGCAGGCTGCCGTAACAATGTTACATAAATAAATATTAGTACATATATCATATAATGCTTCAGTGTGAATTAGGAGTGTAATCTCCCCTTTCCTCTACAAACGTGCAAAAAATGAAGTAGGTATATGAATGTAATTACTTGTCTAGGTTAGATTACAATGCGACATGTACAGGCGAGCAAGAATTCTGATACAAAACACCCCCCTCTTCTTCTTACATGTAGATGTATTGAGAACTAGTATTAAATTAGTTCTTAGAGTAAGTACCTAGCTTATGTTGGTTCATTTGTTTTAACTTAAATGATTGCATGTTTAAAGACCTAACTTTAGACGTATTCTGGCAAAAGTTCACTCTCATTGGCAAGGGTCGTTTATTGTTCAATATAAACTTCCAAATTTGTGATTCATCAATGCAATCATGAATATTTATTCAATTTATCACAGAAAATTATGTATTTACAAATTTTCTACAAAGTGTAACGAGAACACATTATGAAGTTGGTGGCGCCCCCGGAATGGGGTTCTCCCGTCTGCTACTACGGGGGCTTCGCCACGGGGGGCGCCACAGCCGTAGGATGCTCAGAATATGCCGTCAAAAACACAAGTCTCTATATATCATATTACGACTGGTTATACTTGTGTATCAAACAAGCGACAAACAAACAAACATCATTACATTATAAACATATGTCGCACTTCTTCAAATTCAAATATATCGTAATAGACAAACACAATGGATTCAACACAAACATAATATATTGTAAAAGCTCAATTGATGATCATATTAATTTAATAACTGACACACAATGTATTTAAATTACTTTTTTTACACAGATGTCACCACAATCCAAACGCACACTGCTTACCATAAAACAGTCACTAAAAGAAAAAAGTCCATTTTATGATTTTATATGAAATAATATGGCCCCAAGTGAAATAAAAACCAATTTCTAATTGTATCACTGATTTTGGCCATCTTTAACAGTACGATTTAACCGCCCTTTCTTCGGATTATTATTAAAAAAATAGGTAAAAAAAAAATCGGGTTTTTTTTCATTAGATTTCGGAATGACAATAAGTGTGACTAGTGGTGTAACTTGCACGAGAGAGAAGAAAATACCCGAACACATTCGTTAGCTTCGGCTGACCTCGAAATACTAAACGAGATGAAGCAGGAACAAACTTGACGCATACAAATGTTTTGTGGGTTTCGGGTATGGCTTTTTTTGTACCTGAACGTACGGGATACGGCTTGTTGCGTTCGGGTGATAATGTAGCGGCCGTATCACGTACGTTCGTATGGGTAGGGCGGTTAAGGTATGTTTCAGTTTGTAAAAAAGAGGCTATTGTTTTTATTGCACCCGTTCGTCACAAGTATTATGTTTCCCCAATGTGCGTTTGGCTGTTGACAAATGAATACTAACCTGCAAAATATGTAATAGACAATTAAAGCATTAATGAAGCCACATAATAATTAAAATGTTTCTAAATTAAATGGATGCTTATTGATTTTTATTTAAATCACACACAGTTTATTTTATGTTCCTTTTATTTAACAGTTTGTCCAGAAAGTGTACAAAAGATCGTTTGAAAGGTTACACATGGCCACACCAAGACGGTTCAGAGAAAAAAGAAACTAACTTTTAAGAAGCACTATGGTCCAAGTGAATATTTTTTATATCAACATCAAATGGCGTTTGGTACTTCCTGAAAGGAGATGATTCTACACCATATTTTTTTACACTTGTGGGATAATTGCATGGAACAGTTTCTTTTTTATAATTTAGAAACGTACATTATATAATATCAAAGAAGCAACATTTTAAAAAACTATGTTACTTATGCCATTTTTCCATTGAAATATCAAAATATTAAATTTGGGAGACAATTCATAACCTCACTTTTGAATCTACTATAATTTGTTCTACAATCGGTGTTGCCATAGAAATATATATTTTTTGTTGTTTCATTTTAATAATTTTGACATACAGTAAAACAGAAATGTAATTTTTTTTTTGTAACCTTTTCAAGGTATGTAGATCGTTGCAAACAAGAGAATGTGCCTGATGTTCGACATGGCGCTGGGTTTCCGAATAACTTCGGGAAAGTTGTGCGGTGCACAGAGGGCCAGGCGCATTCTTTCGTTTGTCGAGGTCTACCTACCATTTATTCTCAGAAACACAACTGTTTTCATCAAATTAATAACATATGAAGTATGAAGCATTAAAATTTATTTAATACGTATAAGAGAATATGATTGAGAAAGGGGACCTTTCGGGATATTCAAAAAGCATCCATTTAAATTCAGCGAGAATCCTTACACATTTTTTTAATCAAGTAAAAATACAGGTAAATAACGCACGAACAGTTGTTTGTTTGGAATAATTAAGCCGAATGGTAGTTTTTGAGCAGATACATACTGTAGAGATGAATATTATATTTTAGTCATACGAACATGCTTATGAATTCTAAAATATAGGCAGCGACAATACAAGTGTTTCTTTGAAACACCAAAACGTTGATTATAACATAGCGGTAATTGAAAATGTAACGGACTAAGCATAACCTCAAACATACAATAATTTGTGAAATTTAATGCGTTATTTATGGCAAAAAAACGTTATTTTGGTTAAAAACCTACGGAGAAAAAAAAGGCAAATTTCTGTAACAAGATCTGAATCGATCAAAACCATATACCGTCGCTATACTGCTGAATCTTTATAACTGACAAATGACGAATTATACAGAAGAGAGATTTAAAGATTTTGCTTTTCTTTAAATTTAGGAATTATTATAAGTTAGTGTTAGAGAAATTTATTATCACATTTATTTTTTGTAATTTTGAAAAAGAAAAATAAGGTGGGAGACGTAAAAATCAACTTTAGTTTGCTGATATCAACTAGAAATTTTTGGCAGACATGCGGAACGTCATTTAGAAATCGCAATTATGTAAAAAAAAACATTTTTTGCAGTATGGCGACGATATCATATAACAGGTTAAACGTAACCTCAAATATTCGATGATTGGTATATATGTGAAAATGATTGCAGTGTTTATGACAAAAAAACACATTATTTCAGTTAGAATATACGTACACTGTATAAAATCAATTTTCCTGACATTGATTCTGAATCAATTAAATCCATATAGTGGATATTTCTTTACGCAATTTTCAATGTATCAGAGATTGCATTGAATTAAAAGAAGTCTATACATGAACTACAGTCTGACAAAAAATAGTGGAGGTTACTAAAATCATTAAAATACCTTTAAATGGCAACACCAAAATGGTGCGAAAGTAAAAAGGTGTAAATTAAAAAATAATAATCACGGTCCCTGTGCATATTTTTCAAATTATGCATAAATAATTAGTGGTAAGTAGTTTTAAAAAGGAGACATTTCTATGACATATTTTAAAGTACTCATTATTTTTTAATGCTGTGAGATAAATGCATGGAAAAGTGTTTTTTTTTGTTATGTTATGTCGTTTTCCTATCAAATGTCAAGCTGTCAAATTCGGGAATCACAAATAACATCCCGCTTTATTAAATTTCTTTATTTTGTTGTCAAACTGCAAACCTTGCAAGAGCTCTACTGTAACTGAGGAGTTGAATGCAACTACTACTTATGATGGAAATTGTAGTTTTGAGTAAAATGCGTTTAAAAATGATTGTAACTAGTGTTCACACTCTTGCATGTAGCTCCATCTGTGTAAAACCTACAGAAGTAATATTTACACAGCAGATAAAAAGGGGATTGAAGATCCTAAAAGGCGATGGGAGCAAAAACAGCTTGTTATTGGATCCAGCTCCTCAATTGAAAAGATTTAATAATATCTAAAAGTAGCTGGTTAAATCAAAGAAAAGTGGGTTTGAATAACATCATAATAATAAAAGAAAAATAATATGTACTGATTTTATCCGATAATTGTCGCCACCTATAACTATAATGAACAAACGCCCCGGTTGATTAAAGGTTCTACCCCGAATATAAGTATGTATATATGCATGTAAGTAGTGTCAATACTCCGGGTTCAAACACTTAGAATAATTAGCGACAACAGAACTACACTGTTGGTATGTCTCGGAGATCCTCTGATTCATTTTATTTAATTGTTAATAATTTATAAAGCACTTTGGGAAAGGACAGCAAATTCAATTAAAACAAAATTCTTTACGTGACTTAACGCCGCCCCGCACACTTGCCCGGCTACTCACACAGTCAACTCAAAATCATCATTTTAATATAGTGAACACATAGGTACACGCTTGCGTCACCGTCTTTCAGGGATATGCAGACAAGATACAATGCCACACTTCTCCATATCGACACAATCTTCAAACATACATCCAGACATCTTCTAACACACAGTTTTAAGTTGTTTCGGTTTATGTGAACACATTTTGGTAAACCTCCGATTCAGCTACTGACTCTTTCGTTCGATCATTGGTAAACTTCTCAAAATACAGCCATAATTGATTGTGGTGATCAAAGGATGCCAGTTAAATGCACAATCATGAAGGAAGAAATAAATAAAGAAATTTTAAAATGTACCCATCCATCGACGATTGATCAGTGTTACATCAATTATAAGTCAAATACTGAACCAATCAAAAGGCTTTTAGTATAATTAGGTTTAGGAACTGGGACGGAACTGTCGTTTTTGGAAAGGCAAAACGTTTTGACTTAAAACATTACACTCCAAATAGGGACCAAAGAACCAAACCTTCATTTGCATTGAATAAACAGTTGCTGTTGATGATTTGATTAAAATATTGCCGAATCATGTTAACTTTTAGTTTCAAAGTAAATTATCCAAACACACGGCATGTTTTGATACAATCACATATGCGATCCGCGCACGGGGATAGCCGTTGATGGATCACATATGCGACAGCCGCGTAGATCCGGTTAAGAAAGGGTTAATTATTCCGCGGACTATTTATATACATATCAGCGATCTTAGATAAAAATAGGAAAAATGTAAATGTGAAATTTCTTGAGAGAACACTTTGAAACTTTCAATATAATAGATAAGATAAGAAAAATAACAAGTTTCACCGGTGTGTTATTTGTTTAACAATTTGTGTATGAAATTTAATAAAGTTATCGTAGTTATATCAAACAAAAAAGCAGCATCAATGAGGAATCATATCGTCAAAAACTTCAATGATATCGTCAATGATATTGTATATGATATCATCAATGATTACGTTAATGGTATCATCAACAATATGGTCAATGATATTTTTAACGATCTTCTATGATATCATCAATGTTATCGTCAATGATGTGGTCAATGATATCATCAATGATATCGTTAATGATATAGTCAATGATATGGTCAATGATATTGTCAACGATATCTTCTATGATGTCGTCAATGATATCTTCTATGATGCCGTCAATGATATCTTCTATGATGTCGTCAATGATATTGTCAACGATATCTTCTATGATGTAGTCAATGATAACATCAATTATATCGTCAATGATATCGCTAATGACATCATCAACGATATTGTCAACATCTTCTGTGATATCGTCAATGAAATCGTTCGGATATATTCAATAACATCATAAACGATATTGTCAAAGATGTTGTTAACGATATCTTCCATGACATCAATGATGCGATCGAAGATATCGTCAATGGCATGTTAATGATACTGTCAATGGGATGATCTAAGACCGCAGATATGTATAAATTGTTCAGACACGGGGGGTTTTCTGATTGTTTAGCTTGTAATAAGATGTTTAGTTATTTCTTCCCAAGTATTTTATAAACTATAAGCGGGTTCGTAACCGGGCAAGCGTGGTTTTAGTCTGTTCACATCTCTAGACTAATACTTCCTTTAAAAATTCAATAGTCCAATAGAATCTATGTTTTTTAAATATTTTTTTTACAAATTTTTAAGTTTTATTCGTCGACTGAACTGACGACAACCTGAAAAATATTATATATTGTAAAATATTTACACAACTAAAGAAATAAAAAAAAAACAATGTATTTATTATTCACTATACAATCTGGTTATTTGGTTGGAAACATTACGTGTTTGATACAATGTAAGCATTTTCATGTTTCTAGCCGAAGGGATATAAATTTGATTTCCATACAAATACAAAAGGGTATTATTAATTTTACTGAATTTTATTGTACATTTTGTTTTTGACTACAGTAAAACCCTCTCAAAAATGTTAATTGTTTTATTTTGGTTGGGAGTTTGACAGAAATTCAAATATAATACCGTAATCGACTGGACAATTGGCTCCATCGGCTGCCATTTGATGCCAGTGTTTCATTTGAATTTCCGTCGACTAGATTTGCAGCAAAAACTGAATGAGATAGAAACGAATCAGAAAGGTTATACTGTAGCAATTAGATGATGATTGATTACACGGTGGTTATTTATTGTGTTTTATATGCCTTAACACTTAATTGATTTCACCCAAGATTTTAAACTTGGGTAAAATATATTTTGGGTAAATACTAGCAAATAATGGATAGATTAAATGTTTTTTTTTTTAATTTGAAAGATTATGTAAATATATGTAGTAGTATGTTTAAGCATTATAGATAGTAAGTAATATGTATACGAAAAGGGATGCATAGTTTGTTTGAATGAGAACAAATAAACAATTGAAGTGAGACACGGTGGAATGTGGAAGGCAAAATAAGTCGCGGAAGACATTGAACATGAAGTTAATCAAATTGTAAGAATATCATGATTTAACAAATATTAAATTAGCGCTTGAAAGAAGGTTTTAGAAATAAAAAATATTATATTGACTTGAGAGGCAATATTGAAAATTACGGAACGAATAATATGGCGTCTTTTTTAATTTTTGTGGATATTTTAAAGGTCCATAGCTAAATATGGAAATTAATACTGGCATTTGATAGTTTAAAGTAAATTCAAGATGCCAGAGCTCACATTTTGAAAGTTTTGCTGTTTCAGAAAACAGATTGCTGGTTTAACGTTAAGGTGTTAAATATATTATTGTAATATAAAGTTTTAACAAAAATTAAAAAATGTTTTAATTTTTTTTAATGTTAATTTGTATATAAAGCGGCTCCTTCATGGGTCGGTAAGGAATCCACATACACCGGATGCAGCAAAAATGCATGTAATGTGGCGGTATGTCGCTGCATGGACGCATTTCTGATTAAACTGTAGGTATTGCTGATTTCTGTTTTATCGTTCGGCATTTATCATTTTTTCGAGTGAGTCAAGAGACGATGAAGTTGTGGAATTTTACAATTATTCACAGCTTTTGTAATATTACTTAAGTGCTTAACCAAAAAAAAAGTAGTTTTTTTAAGTAAAAGAAATGATATTAATAAAAAACGTTTAGGTGATCTTGGCGGTAACGTGATAATATCAAGAAGATACTGAAACCTCATACCGCTTGCCTGTATACTGGAAGTACGCAACACGCTCCCGCACCGTGTATGAGCGCCGCGCCGATAGAAATATATGGAATGGAGCACTCTCTATCACGCATTCTTACAGCACTCGGTTTATATTGAATCCTTACCGGCGCATTACTGAGCCACCTAAATGTGGATAATGCATTCCATAGACAATATTATAAACCTCATTGTAATATTTAATCATTGAAGAAGATAATATTAACAAATCTCATTGAAACCTAAAACAGACTTGTAGAAAACTCAAAAGATGTCCCATAGAAATAAAATTGGATAGGTATATCCAAGACACCATTTGACGTTGCAAAAATCGGGTGGAACTTTGCAGTAACACCAACAGATGGCAGCTATAAACAAATGGGAAATAATTGATGATAATGTAAGTAGTTCTTAAAGGGAAAAATAGCTCAATTGGTGGATTCATTGTGAACGTTACCTTTTTATTTCCTGTTTGATATTTTCATGGAGTTGTTAACATTATCTTCTTAAATGATTAAATAACATGTTTGCGGTAAATAAATTGATAGAATGGAGGTATTTATTTGTGATAATGCAATATGTAATAAATATTTAATATAAAATAAAGTGTTTTGGGGATAAAATAATAAATAACCACAATGTGATTCCGCTTAGTAAAAGTGTTGACACCGACACGGACACCAACACTGACGGATTATGTACAACATTAGAATATTGTAAGGTTTGGAGGAAACTAGGCTCTTTACATTGTTATCAAATGAATGCAGAGTTCCCCTTCAATTATGAACTTGACTGAGAGCTATGTGTTTGTAAAAGGGGAAAGAGGGTTTAGTATTGAAGGGGAACTCTTTGCAGATTTCCAAGGAGATATCGTGTATGAAGAATGAGCCTACAGGACAAATGTATGCACGATTGGTTACTTAGGTAGACATAATTAGGTTAGATACAAATAAAGATGCATGGCAGTTTTAATAATAAAGTTCCACGTGTATCGGATTACATAGAATTGCGTTAACTAGAGTATATCCCGCGCTGCAAACACTCCGTGGCGCGGAGATATGGAATTGGTTTAAATTGTTCATTTCATAATGTTCTTAAAGAGAGTATGCTCACTGCACTAAGCCGATATCTACACAAGTCTCAGCGTCCAGCGTCCCGTCGCCGTTGCACTCGCCGCACTCCACTCGCTCAGAGGTCACTTGCAACAACACCAACTCTATGTACAATTAGACTCGATACAATCAAACATGGTATCTAAAGACATAACAAGGAAAGAATATAGAAACGTGTAAAAGCTAATTTGTAAATACGTTACATTCAAAAAGTTTACTTAAATTATCTACATGGGAAAATATTAATTTGAAAAATAACAATTCTATGGACAATGTTTGTAAGCTAAGTCTGGTAGAACGGAAACCTCGATTGGACTAACTCAAATACCTATACAGGGAGGAAATATAGAACATTATATTTAGCATTGTTTTTCACTTAAATCGTACCACTTGTCGTCTCTTCATCATTTCGTCGTTACTCTTGTACTTCTTTCCGTGCACCGGGCTGGACGCCAGCCACACCGCGTCACTCGACAACACCCTCCGGCACGGCTCCTGCGCCACGTTGCTCAGTCGGTTGCGGCTGCCGAACCGGCCCACGGAGCGGTCGTACGGGTCCACCACGCTCAGCCGGTCGAACGTGGTGCTGGATCGCACTATGCTCACGCTGGGCGGAGGCTCCTCCCGCAGGATCTCGGTCTCATAGTCGGAGATCTCGTCGCGGTAGTCAAAGTCCACCCGCAGGGAGTGGTCTTCGTACTCCAACTCTTTCTCCCGGAGGCTCCGATCTGATTTAATCTCGTCCGCATAATCGATGATGCTATCGCTGCCTTCTTTGCGCCGCAAGTCATCCGGGGAGTACGGCGGAGAGTCCAACAAGCTGCCAGTGCTGCGCACGCGATGACCGAGCCCTTCTCCGTAGTCATAATCGTCCTCGTAATACTCTTGATCGGTCTCAAAGTCCGCCATGAAGTCTTTCACATTGGACTGCCCGTTCTTGGTCAGACGATCGAGTTCTTCTTGCGTGCGGCATCGGCGGTCTTCCCCTTGAAAAGCAGAGTGGCGCATCTTCAGGATGTTTTCCTCGTCGCCGAGGGACTCGATCTCGAAGTCTTTGCGGTAATCGGAGGGTCTCAGGTCGTCGGAGTCGGATCCCACGACGTCGGCCGTGGTGATGCCGATGCCGAAGTGCTGGATCTGCTGGCGGGTGAGGCGGAGAGTGTGGAGGGGGGAGAGCGGCGCGAGGCCGCCCGGCGCGTGCTAGCACCAGTCGTCCTCGTCGGAGTCATCGCGGTGCAGCTGGCGGGGCTTGTGGCCATTGGGCAGCGGTGAGGGCAGCACGCGCCCGCCCCCGCCGCGCCCCAGCGCCAGCGCCTGCTCGAAGCTCAGAGGGACGTGCGAGGATGACTCTATCAGTCTGGAACATAATAATAACAGTTCACGTCATGTGCATGTGCGCTTTACACTAAATTAATAATAAAAAAATAACACGCAACAAAATAAAAACATATATTCATGAACAGCAGACTCACTTCCAATAAAATTTAATATTAATAGTAGAAATTCAATATATCCATTCTTCAGATATGGACATAACAGTGTTGATAAATAGGTAATGAGAGAAAATGTTTTTTTTTTTTAGATCCTACAATCTATGTACGTATTGAGAAATTGTGTTGACAAAATTGTTTGTTCAATATTTCAGAGAAATATCTCCGTAATAACAGCCAACGATTGTATGAAAATAATCCTGAACCAAAATACCAGTGGGTAATTGCCCATTATTGTCACGATCATTATAAGCAAGTTCGACTATATATTTTCACGTCTGTTTTGGCATCCCTACTACTAGTGCCACCTGACGAATATATTTGGAACTACCAGGTGACATGGCGGGATATTTAAATCGAGAATTACACATGAAGATTGGTAAGAAACGTAGATTTGGCAGCGAAATGGTAATGTTTATCTCACTTTATAGGTTTTAAATAAAGCTAAGTATTATTGTAGGGTAAAACTTTTCTATTTTAATTTAATTTATACCTTAAATGTACAAAAAAAATTCGCCTGCAGCTCTTTTCCACGCTATCTACATTTGAAATATTAAATAAGTTTACGTTTTAAAAAACACTAAAAGATATTGCGGTTAAATATTTTTTTGAAAAACGATTTGAGAAATCAAAAAAAAAAAATTTATTGGTTTTTTCGTGGACAAAAAAGGCATAAGTTGCAAAATTTTTCACCTGCGGCGCATCCCTGTGTTATTATATGATATAATTTATAAAATAAACAGAATTAAGAGGCTAATGATTATATATGAACAGTATTTAATGAAACGAAGTCCATCGTTCATACATCCAATACAACCGAACGATGAAACACTGCGAGTAGTATCCGAGGTGAACTACTCAGGTTATATCATCACCGTGGATCTCAAGGATGGACGCGACACTGACCGTCAAAGGCAGGTCATCAGCATACGAGCAGGTATACTAGCGAGGAGGTTCTACAGATGCACCAGCCCTGTGAAGAGAATACTATTCCATGCATACTGTACCAACCTTCACACGGCAGACCTGTGAATCCACTATACCCAATTACAATAGAATGCCATAAGAGTGCAATACAATAACGCATATAGACAATTGTTTCGGCTACCGAGGTATTGCAGTGTCAGCGAAATGTTCACATCAGGCGGAGTAAACTGGCTTTACGCTACAATGAGGCATAAAGCGACTAACTCCCGCAAACTAATAACTTCCGAAATGTTATAATAAAAGCCGCAATCGGGTGGTTAAACACCCCATTACAAAAAACGGATGTTGCAAAAACCCCCTCAAGAGGAACCTAAGATGTAATATCATTTTTCTTCTTATTATTATTATTATTTTAATTTTTAGATGTTCTTGTAAAACTTTTTCTTTTCATGTTATGTGTGTATAACGTAAATTCATTTTCCTTTCTTTTTTATGTTTTATATTTGATTTTTTTTTTACATGAATACCGCACAAGAGTCTCAACTGCTCCATACCGTCTGGAGCCTATGACTATGGCATCCCCAATTGGGAAATGTTGTGAGGCTGACAGTATTGGGAAGAGGAAGTAGAAGGGCAAGAGGAAGGTGGGGAAATACCTGGCTACTCAGATCTGGTCACCAAACATGGCTAAAAGCCATTTCAAGCAACGTTTCAATTCTGAATGGTGGTCTTTCACCAGGGCGATACTGATAGTATCTTCCACTCTGGAAAGTGAGCAAATATACTATATATTACTTTTAATTAATTAATTGTTCAAAAGGAAAGAACGCAAGTTAAAAAACGCACCATGTAAATAGGGGCATATTTTTTACATTCCATGTTGTTCGGAAATTAGTACCGAAAGGAGATGATACTACATGATGTTTTGAGGAAATTAAACATTCGAAATTGCTATTTTTTTTAAATGTACTCGTACATATTAAAGAAGTCATTTATTACATGTTATCTGAATAACAACTATGAGAAGGAAACACGAATTTTCAGCAAAAATTACTAAGAGAAAGTAACTAAGTAAGGATTACATAATCAGACAGATATACCTATCTCTTTCTCGGAAGTCCCGATCTATAAGCCGGTCCCTCTCCCGATCGGTCTCTCTGTCCCTCTCCCTCAGCTGTAGGGAGTGCAGCGAATGCGGCGTTGCGTGGACAGACATATGTTGCTGGAAATATTAAACAGGTTACATTACAATCACATCTGATGCCGAGCGGATATACTCGGCTTTTATACCATCCAAAGGCAAAAAGAACAAGAAGCTGAGAGCCCTCAATAGTAGCAAATTACCTCAGTCAGCTCTAAGAGGTGATCTAGAAAAGACCCATGCTGTGTACGGTCTAATTTTGATTCACACTTTGAAGCATTATTGAGAAATTTTTCCGTCTTCACACAACAATAAACTTTATGCGCTGGTGGTAGATGCTATATTAGCCTGTGACCTTCGAATATAGGTGAAAATTTAACGTTTAATTTTTGGGAATTATTGGTTTGATCTAAGCAAATATTACGACTTAAATACTAGGGACTTTCTGTTTTAAGAAATAGTTCATACAATCCCATACTCGCGGTGTTTCAGCGGCAAATCGTGGAAGCATGGACATATTAAAAAATCTGTTAGCTGCCGGGGTGCACAGTGACTATGGGACTTGTTAATACCAAATTCGTACGGAATAGTATTTTCTAAAAATCAATAGATTTTATTCTGTGATCAATGCGTTTTAGGTTGTTATTAAAATAAATTAATTACTGAAGAAGTTACCTTTTTATATTAAAAAAAAAAGATTCAGTTTTTTTTGTAAATTGTGATTTTAGTATTTAAAACAATTTATTTTATAACCCATGACAATATATTCAGTAGCCACAGATGCTTTAACGAATTGCCAAATTGTATCTTGTTTCTAGGTCGCTAATCTCTGGTGCAGTGATATGATGAAATTTAGATCTAGGGAAAAATATGAATAAAAATGGAAAATACCAACATAGGATTATAGGTGAGGGAATTACTTTCTTTTTTTTTTAATCTCCGATTGAACTCATAACGAGATAGGCCATGAACCACCACTGCTTACAGCTATAATACTTTTGTCAAGATTCAATCAATTCCTAGTTTATATCTGAGATAAAATATTCCTTTACGTTAGTACGAATTAAAAAAAAATTTATGAATTAATTCAGAAATTAATCCATACGTCCGACTCAAGCGTTTGTTCCGTAGAAATCGGAACAGATATTTAATATTGAGGGTTGTTAAACGAATTTGCGTGATATCTGGATACTCTAAGTCAAGAGCAAGTGAAATACTCACGTGTGTTGGGCTGCTGTTCAGCTTGGGGAAGTTGATGGGCGGGCCTGGCGCCTTCAGCTGCAGCGTGGAGGGCTTGCTGGGGGTGGGGGGCAGCCGCCGGCCCTGCCCTCTCCGTCCCCCACCTCCGCCGCCCGCCCCACCCATGCCCGTGCTGGTTATGCCCTGTAGCGAGGACTCTCGCTCCCTCCCGCTGTAGCTCACTGGACAAAACAATACATCGGTGTTGAGAGAGAGAGACCCAAGTTATACGTAATCTAAAGCTAGCGATACATTGACGAAGCAGGAATTTCATGGTACGAGAAGATATGCGACAACACTATAGATAAAAGAAACAAAGGGAGATATTTTATTTAAGCGCGATGACTGTCGCTAAGCGACAACCAAACTGCATGGACCATCAATAACGTAGAAAACAGTGGCGGCTCGTGACATCTACTAAAGTGGTAAGATTGAAAAATTCGACATAATGATGTTTTTTGTAATAAGATATATCAGCAAACCGGTCCAGCGCTCCGCCAAATTAAAAATTCCAGAAAATCTTCATACAAAAACTCGAGTTTTTGAAATTAAAAAAATAATTTTCAACTACAACATCAAAAATGCTGATTTTTCCAATATTACCACTCTAGCACCATACAAAAGTCACGAGTCGCCACTGGTAGAAAATAAAGGCGGGGCGCCACTGCGCATAGATGCGATTTGTGGTAGTATGGGTAAACAATGTTGGCGACACGCATTGTTCACGCGGTTTCATACCATTGTTCATGGCCCGTCTCCTTTGTTTCCATTATCTAAGGACAACACCAACAGCATGTAACGACGGACAACTTTCGCTTTTGAAGAATAGAAGCAGTTTGTGATAACATTTACAACAATTTCATTGGCAAGAAAAAGATGACCTGGGGCCTGATTCCGGTTCCCTTCAAGTATAAGGCATTGTCCTTATCCTTAGGGTTAAAGACGTTTTGTTTAATTGCGATTCCGATTACACGTCGATGACAATACATTTTTAAAGGAGTTTGTGGTCTAATTATCACGGTATTATTAAAAATTACAGGTGCATCACACATTCTTTACAAGTGTAGTTTACTATAATTTTTAGAATTTAAATAACTTTCATCGGACATTTCGGAATTTTGGCATAGGTACTTTACAAACATCGCAATTTCGGTTAATTTAATAGCATTATTATGCGACAAATGATTCACTCCAGAGCGGAAGATACTTTCAGTATCGCCCTGGTGAAAGACCACCATTCAAAATTGAAACGTTGCTTGAAATGGCTTTAGCCGTGTTTGGTGACCAGATCTGAATAGCCAGGTATTTCCCCACCTTCTTCTGCCCTTTCTCCTTCCCCTCCCCAATACCTTCAGCCTCACAACATTCCCCAATTGGGGATGCCATAGTCTCACTGGCTCCAGATGGTTTGATGGAAAATTCCGGCATTCAATAGATTAAACGACAAAGCTCTCGTTGTTTGCGTGCGGTTTCCATGGATACAGATCAGATATAGATATGCAATGTTACCACTCTTCATTCCCGGGTTATTTATCGGGTAAATTCGACCAATAATTTAGACTACAGATTTTAAGTAGGTACGACTTTATGTATGAAAAAAAATGGGATTTAGAAAAAAGTTATTATATTTTTTACTTGTTCAATCACGTAAAATCACTTCCCAAAATTATTGGACTTTACCTCTCGAAACCAAGTATAATAAAGGGTAACTAAATTAATAATGAATATAAGGTTAAACGAACTGTAATACACAATCACAGATGGCGCTAATGTTAATATTTCAGAAAAAAACACTTTTAGCATGTAATGCTTTTAAATAATGAAATGAATTGTTTGTTGGCGGGTATACACACGGAATATGAAATGGAATAAATTGTTATTGTAGATTTAAAGCTCAAGTCTTCCAAGAAATTTATAAAATTATGTTAGCATTTGGATTATTTTTATAAGTTTCTTGTATGACTTGAGC